>QAXK01003040.1:0-18508 GCA_004335735.1 Chlorella sp. KRBP | reverse complement strand
ACTCATGCCTTGCATGTGGATTGGAAGCAGAAAGCCAGCTGATTACACACTCCTGACTTTGCACCCCACCACGGACACCAGCCTGCACCCACCTGCACGATCTCCATGTGCAGCAGGCCCAGGAAGCCGCAGCGGAAGCCAAAGCCCATGGCGTTGTTCACCTCCGGCTCAAACTTGAGGGCGGCGTCATTCAGCTGCAGCTTGCCCAGCGCCTCACGCAGGTCCTGTGGGTGTAGGGGCAACAGCAGCACACAGCATGTTGTGTAGTTTGGATGCCTGAGTGTGCCAGGGCACAGAGGTGCTGGGGAGTCCCCACACGCTGTGATGATGACCACACAGCTCACGGATCCAAGCTCGTGTAATGTTCCCCATGATTCAGCTGTCTGGCTGTGCTGATAATCACAGTCACCCCATGTACTGCATGAATGTGTGCAAGCCCAGACCCACCTTCCTGCACAACGTCCAAAGTGGCTGCAAAGGGGTCCAGCATGCTGGCCCCCGACACGCTGCTGCCTGCTTCATCTGCTGCTGCACCCGCATCCAAACCAAGGCCCTCCTGGCCACCGGCAGCTGCAAACGGCAGGCCCTGGATGCTTGACGTCCTGCTGTGGCCTGCGCTGGCACATGTGCTGCCTGCCTTGCTGCTGGCAGCCATGGGTGGCACGGTGAGTGTGTCGGACAGCCAGAAGCTTTCGACCTGTCACGTAGTCAGCGCAATGCAGGCACAGGCAGCACCGTGCGAGGCAATGTGTTGACCCAAGCACATGCATTTGAACACCGTCGTGCGCCTGAGATGACCAAATGCAACCGCTGCCCATACAGGGGAAAACCACACAGGTGCACATGGGTTCAGTCTTGAACACGTCGATGTCTCTGCCTTGGGCATGGTTCCGCAGTCTTTTGCACAGCAGCTTCGTGGCGATGTTCGACTGTGGTGCCTGACACACTCCATATTCATCACACATCACTGCCACCTCACCTCATCTGCCAGCATGAGCTCAGCCCCTCTTGACAGGTCCAGAACACTCAGCATGCCACCCCAGCGCAGCAGCACAGCATGGCGGGGTGCAACCTTGCCACTAGCGGTGCTGCCCACAGCCCTGGACTGGCCTGCGTGGAGCAGCAGCAGCACGATTTCACATTTGGTTCGGGGATAACAGACAGCAGCCGAGGTGCCTTGCAGCACCCCAGAATCCACACCATGGTAAAGGCAATGCTAGGCCGACCAACCTATGCATGGCACGATAGCAAGGGGCAGCCCATTTCCTATGGGTCAACAGAGGTTGAAATGCAGGTGGCCTCTGAAGCAAAGCACAAGTTGGTTCTTGTAAGCATCAGGTGAAGCCCGAGCATGCCTCACCCCTCAAAGCCTTATGCGCCATATCAGCTGCTGCTGCAGACACCAGGGCGACGTCCTGCACAGGTCGCCCCACGTTGAACAGACTGAGCTCCCGAACAGCAACCAGCCGTGGCTTGCCCCCACCGCCAGGGGCAGTGGACGGCCTGCTGGAAGCTGGAGGGACACTCTCGGAAGCTGAGGAGACAGCTGAGGTGCCTGTTGGGCTTCCGCCTTCCAGCTGAAGCACCAGGAGCTCCAGTGGTGCTGATGCAAGCAGGATATGGCTGTCTGTGCAGTCCATAGCTAAGGGCACCTACAGTCACACTCGTGCAGTGCAGGGGCAGCAGATGGGGTCGTACTCCTGCGTGCGTGGTGCAGCATGCGTCTTCGCGCTGAAGCTAGTGCTCAGGGCTGCCCAAGAGTGCGCCTGTGTTGTGGTGTTATGAGAGCAAGTTATGTTGCTGTAGGGCACAGTAATGCAGCTGCTGCACAGCACAACCAGCCAGGGTAGAAGGTAGCTGCTGCACAGCACAACCAGCCAGGGTAGAAGGTTTACCAATGTGCAGCGCCCAGTCGGGGGACACACCTTCTGCAGCATTGTGGACGCAACCACAGAGGAGAAGTCCAGGTGGTTGCGGGGGAACAGCAGCAGCTGACAGCTGAACCCCGCCCCAGCACCACGCGTCAGGTCCAGCCCTGATGCTGCTGCTGAGGCCACAGCTGCCGCTGCTGCTGCTGCAGCAGCTGGGGTGGTGGCATCCGGGGGCTCTGGGGCTGTACTGCTGCAGGACACTGCTACCACACAGCCCGACAGCCAACCCAGTGCCACGCAGGACACACGCCGCTCCTGTGCACAACAGAAGCGGGAACGCCGGTGAACGCATGCAGAGGCACATGAGGGTGCACATGCGCAGGCACAATGTCCATCATCACCAGGAGGGGCACTACCTTCATAAAGCTACAAGGGCGTCTAGTAGTGTGTATGCAGTGCACTCAAGTGAACTGGGCCTGGCGGCTGACACATCCATGCTGCTGTTGCTGCCTTCAGGCCAACCAATACAGTACGTTAGGGGTCACCCCCTGTGCTGTGCTGGGAGTTGACTCCTCCATACACAAGGTTACTCTTCCATACCTGCAGGACCTCCCCAAACATCCTCCAGCGCTCCTGCTTCCTGTTGTACACCACCAGCCCCCGCGCCCCAGCAGCTGCGATGTCACTGCCACATGGACTGATGGCCACATACCGCAGCGGCCAATTGGCAGCCAGGTAGGCCGCAGGCAGCAGGGCATGATGCACATGCAGGTCGCTGGTGGAGCCGCCTGCTGCGTCCTGGGCGTCGCTACCGCCCATGCCTGCTGCAAGGAATGAGGAGGGGCCTGTGCTGGTGAGGGCCTCCGTGATCAGCAACAGCCGGTCTGCGGCCTGCAGAACAGCACAGCACAGCACAGCACAGCACAGCACAGCACAGCACAGCATGCCAGACAGCATGTTCAACAACAGAGTGAGCAGCGCAAATGCTGACATCAGAACTCACTCGGTGAACTGGCCTTCAGCCGCAGCTTCCGTGCTCCACTTCTTTTTGCAAGCGCAGTCGCTGACATGAGCGGCTGCACAAGCGTAACATGCAGGTAGCATGCTCCCTGCCTGTCTGACACCTGTCTGGGTCATTGTCACCACACCACTCATCTGTACAAACACGGGAGCAGCTATACTGCTAAACTCAGATGGGTTTAGCAGTATAGCCGCTCTGCCATCAGCATTACCTCGGTCATTCTTCAACCAGGACCAGGCTCACCTGTAGCACATGCAGTTCATCGCCCAGCTGCGCAACTGCAGAGACACTGCTGGTGCCACCGTCAGCAGCAGAGGCGTGCGTGACCCTGTGGTGGTGCCTCAAGCTCTTGGCCAACGCGAGCTCATACATGACCCCGCTACTGCTGACGCTGTGGCTGTCACCGCTGCTGGAAGAAGGGCCCTGCCCTGCCAGCACAAGCTGGTAGCCATCCACGCCCCATGCAAGGCACAGCACAGACCCGTCCACTGACACCACGCCAGGATGCTGCAGCAGTGGCGTGCTGCTGCTGGTGCTGTTGGCAGCTGCCTCACAGCTGCCCGTGCTCAGTGGCCGCAGCGCAGCAGCACTGCTGCTGTTGGACGAGAACGGGCTTATCGCACTCCCCCGGCCACTGGCGGGCGTGTCCGGCAGTGGCTGGCGCAACGTGCACAGCAGCCGGCACCCAGAGGGGGTCCAGACCACCAAGCCCTGCCTCTCAAACCCCACTGCCAGCGCCCTGTTGTCAGGCGCCCAAGCCAGCTGCGCAACCCCACCAGTCTGCCTCACGGTGTGGCCCCAGTCTACTAGGTCCAGGCTCCTGACAAGCTGCTGCTGCTCAAGGCCAGCACGGCCGAAACTGAAGAGTGTCTGGCCACAGGCTCCCATGGGGCTTAGTGTGCCACAGGACTGAGCGTTTGCCAACGCTGCTGCTGGAGACAGGCCACCCGCTGCCGTGCCTGCTGCTGCAGAGCCTGTTGGGATGTGCTGGTGCAGCAGGTGCACGACACCAGCCTCTGTCCCGAGGGCGATCAGCTGCGCTTGTGCTGCTATGCTGACGGCCGTCGCACTGTGTGTCACACGCAGACAAGCATAGTGCAAACCACAAGCGGCATGTGTTGCTACTCAATCGAATGCACTCAGCTGCAATGACACCCTCACGCGCAAACATAGGTGTGGCGACATCACTGCTTGAAGGGCGACAGCGATGCAGCCGCTTTAATGGGGCATCTGCCAGTCCTCTGTGCAACCCCCTGCACCACCCTATACCCCTTGCAGACACCAAACTCCATGCCGCTCTCAGTGGAAGCCCTGCACCACCCAGATGAGACTGCTTGCACATGTTGACCCTAGTGCCGGCTGCCTGCAGATGGTGCTGCTGCAGATCAACACACAGGCTTGCTAAGGAGGTTCCTGCAAGCACTCACCGTGCTGCTGCACTGCAGAGCCACCTCCTGAACACCAGCTGCACCTGCAGCTGCCCAGTGCCCGCAGGGCTGAACAGCGCTGCCGAGCCGTCCGCAAAGACCACGCCAAGCAGCCTTAGAGGCTCGCAGTAGTGCACGTGTACTGCCGCCCGCCGCGGCAACTGCTGCAGCTGCCACTGCTGGAGCTGCTGCTGTGCCAGCAGCTGCTGGGGTTCCTCGTCGTCGTCTGAACTGCCATCTGGTGAAATGTCGTACAGATCTGGGTGCATCTGGGGTATGCAAGTGGACGCAAAGACACAACAGAAAGCGCGTTGAAAGCACATATCAAGGTTCCTGATATTCAGGTGGAGTGAACATGCCGCACACTGTCAGCGCTGTGCAGCTTTCAACACCTAGCAGGATGCACAATGTGGCGGGCAGTAGGATGCACTACAAATCACTGTTGAGGCCTATTCAGATGCCTGTGATGTCAACAGCTTCACATGGTGCTGCAGTTCTCCTGCACAACCTAGCTGTACCACACATAAAGATAAACATTCTCCCTCCAGCATCTGCAGCTGCAGAAAAAAAGGTGTGGCGCAGCCCCAACATCAGCCAGGAGCACCTCACCTTGCCAAACCAGCTGCAGCTGCCCCAGTAGCCGTCAGCATATGCCACCAGGATGGTTCTGCTGTCGCAGCAGACACAGGTGGCCGGCACCTCCCGATCACAGCGTACTGGATGCTTGACATACACGTCGACTGCATGCAGCTGCTGTAAGCTGTCGTGGGTGCCCCAGCTCTGTGATCGCAGGGCTGGTATGGCTGGCTGCTTGGTCACGTGCAGATCATACACCAGAAGGTAGCCATTCTCGGTCTGTGCCCAAAAACAAACCCGTGCATGACACATGGTCAGGTCAGCACGGCACCTGGAACGGCTTGGTGATGCTGATACAGACCAGTCAGTTGCCTGATCAGACAGGGTGGCACGGTTGATGACAGAAACAAGCAAGAAACGCAACGGCCATGGTGCAGGGACCATAGCGATGCAGTTTCAAGCATAAACTGATGGGTCAACACTGCCATCCACCCCAAGCTCTCACCAGGACAGCAACAGCACTGCGATCAGAGCTCCAGCAAGCAGCAACATGGCGCCCATACAGCTCAAGCTCCTGCTCTGTGAGGGTGTGCTGCCCTAGTCGCACACGCGCATGCCCACTCGACCATACTGCTATGGTCAGGTCTGACACTGCCACCAGGTATGTATGGTGCAAGAAGACCCCCACATAGCGCCCCTGGGGCCCTGGGCACTGAAGGACCTTGGGCCAACTGTACCCCACATACATGTGCTGTTGACCCAAGCACTGACGATGCCCAGACTAACTTATGACCTGTTGCTGCAGGCTACAACATTCGTGGGGCTCTCAGGTGCTTGCAGCTGGTTGGGAGGTTTGGTTGCCTGGACTAAGAGGTAACACCAGCTGGTTCTGCAACTGCATGAATCCCAGAAGCTTTAAACCCCAGTGCACAAGAAGGTGCTGCAATCAGTTAAGATCACTGCCCAGCAGCTGGACAGCACTCGTCTTCAGGCAGGCCAGCAAACCAACAGCAA
The DNA here is from genome assembly GCA_004335735.1 of Chlorella sp. KRBP. Lineage (NCBI taxonomy): Eukaryota > Viridiplantae > Chlorophyta > Trebouxiophyceae > Chlorellales > Chlorellaceae > Chlorella > Chlorella sp. KRBP. The sequence goes on along the minus strand of QAXK01003040.1, from coordinate 12,599 downwards.
TGTCACACAACCCACTCTCACACAAGCAGGTTCAACCAGACAAGCCGCGTCAGCTGATCAAGCGGATGATGCGTTCTTGTCTCCTGGTGGACTTGTAATTGGCTCAGCATGAACGGCAGATACGGCTTTTGGATCCGGGAGCTCTCCGACAGCAGATCGTTCCGGTGTTACCGAGTTGCTTCCGTGTACTGTACCGCCTGGGTTGTATGCAACCGGGGTTGTAGGTGCTAAACTGCTACTAGCATCACTTGCATGGCAACACAGTCATGCTAGCGGGCAGCACGTCTTTGGTTCGTGTCCGCTATCCCGTTGCTCGCGGAACGTCGCACGGCGTGACCTGCTGGTCTTCATCTTTTACATATAGAATGGCAGCTCCTATTGCGTCCGCTGGTGAGAGTCGTCAAACGATTGCTGCAGCAAAGCGGTAGCCAACAGCCTCAGCAGCAGCCATACCTTGCTACAAACTGTCAGCCTCGGCATACACACGTTGGTCTTGCTCACGCGTGCTGGACCATTCTAGTGATCTCTGCGTAGACTGCATCGCCAGTGTGTCGGTTGCGTTCTTGTCAGGCTTGAAAAGCAACTTGTGTCCTGCTGCTGCTGTCTGCAGGCTGGCCCAGCACAAGCACAGGTCACGGCATCGCAGCTGTCCAGACAGGCCCCACATTTGTATCTCAGCCATCCAGCAGCATGCAGCAACGCCTGATACAGCCGCAAGTCCCGCAGCAGCAACAGCAGACAGCTGGGTATCATGAGATGTCCACAACAGACAGCGACAGCGGCAGTGACAGCGGGCCTTTGAGGGTCCCACTCAAGCTTGTGGTCCAAGATGCCGTCAAGCGCTGGTTCAACGAGACACTGTCGGAGGTGCGCAGGCATTGGCAGGCTGTGCAGTTCATGTTGCACAAGTGCAGCAGCCGCATGCCCACCCCAGCATGGGTGTGCAGACATTCTCGTCAACCAGCAGTCTAGTTTTGTTGGTAGGACTGTGTTGCACACTTCCCAGCGCTGGTGTATATTGGGGTTTGTGTCCATGCGTCATGTCCCTATGCCAGGAGTGCCACGTGTCGCAGAGTTGAGGGCTGTCGGCTGTGGTGCTGTGTTGGGAAGCTCTGCAGCCCTTTTCCGCCCTGTCCAGAGTGCGTGATATTGTCTCTGACAGATTTGGTTGCGCTTGCTGCTGCATTCCGTCTGTTTTTTTCAGGCGCGCCGCGGCGATGTCAAGCAGCAGGCGTTGCTGGCGCAGATGTTTGCTGAGGGGTACGGGTGCAAGCAAGACAAGGAGGAGAGCAAAAAGTGGGCAGACAGGGCGCGCGGCCGGGGATATCAGATGTCTGGTGTATACTGCGAGCTTTAGACCGCCGCACTCCACGCAGGAGGGGTGCATGTATACTATGAAAGCAGCTTTTTTCTGTGCTTGACAGCCCCTGTGTTCGACAAGCGCCCTTGGCAGTCTGAAAAGATGTGCTGGTCAGCAAGGGTTCAGGGACGGCAGCCGGCAAAGCGTGCCATGCACTGCCTGACACAAGCTATTTGTGTGGCATCTATGGCCAGCTGCCTGGTCATATAGATGCTGAAGGGATGCTGGTGGATCTCGAAGTGCCCCAGGTGGCAACTTACTGTGGATTGTATGCTGCCTGGAGAAGCTGCAAAGGCTTAGTAGCGACAGCCGGGGTTGTTGTGACCCAGGTGTGTGTGCCTGGTGACGGCATGTGGAACAGGCCAAAAGCTGCTGCCACACCGCTTGTGCCCTTTGCCAGGGTTAAGTTGCAAGTGTGATTGGCGCCTATGTTGACACCCTGTGGAGTGCATAGCGTACTTGCACAGGTGCAGTTTTGTGCAGGTGTTTTTGCGCAGGTCATCAGCCGCCCAAGTCTTGTCTCGTTGCCGTTATGTCAGCTCTTTGAGCAAGCAGCCTATGCTCAGAATGAGCTCACCTGGAGATGATGTGTGTTTGTGCTCAACTATCGGAAGGGCATCATAGCAATTGCTCCTGGCAATGCCCTGTGATCTGCATTCGTATCCAACCATCTCTCAGCACATGGCGGACTATGCAGCATTGTACACTACCTACAAGCAGCATTGTACGCTATCTACAACCACTATGAACTGCATCGGTTTTGGCGCACAGCGCGCGTTGTCAAACCTGCAGCTGTGCTGTATGCAGCAGAAAGTAACAGCGAATGTGTGTTGTGAAACATCGCTTGCTGGGGTACAGCAGGGGCAAGCCCACCTGTGGCATCGGGTTCTGCTATGAGCCACAGGCAGGAGGGGTCTGAAGGCAGCAGGACTTGATCTCGTTGTCTCTGCAGCTGTCATGCAGTCCTGTTGACGACGTTTTGGGGCTTGGGGTTGAGATGCATGGTGTGATGTTGTACAGAATGGGGTGTGTGTTTGCCACAGCAGACCTCAACATGGGCATGCCTTTCTTGGCTGGCTCGTGTGCTGCTCTAGAGTTGGCGGGTTTCGAGCATCTACTAGGATGTGGGTAGGACCGGTCAGGCTGCCGTGGTTTCATAGAGTCTGTTCGGGCTTGACAAGTGTAACCTGAGGATCGGAAGCTGATGTTGACCCACTCACATTGTCAAGCCAGGCGTCAGCTTCATGACACAGTTGGCCAAGGCCCCTGCAGTCAGATGATAGCTACATCATATAGCTCATTGCGCATCCACTATGCACAAGCCTTACAGCAGGCACACACTGTTCATGTTTGAACTTTTCTTCTTCTAACCCTGTGTTGCATCGCACAAAGGATACGGACAGTCAAACACACGGCCCCAACACCCTCTGCTTTTACACACCCTGCAGCAGGCACAAGCCCTACAGCATAGTGCAAGCTAAGAGCTGTCGGCAGTCCGCACGCCAGATACATGCCAGTGAGCGCCCATGACACTGGTGGCAAACCAGATGGCCTCAAGTGGCTGCTGTGTCCGTCAGTGACCACCAGCCGTGCATATGTGAAAGAGCAGGTACAAGACCGCTCTTGACTGCTGGGCATGGACCAACAACAGGAGGGCACCGAGCTTCAAGTGACACAAACAACTTTGACCACCGGCTAGCTCTCCCATGGCATCAAAACCACGCTCACAGGGTCATGGGGACCTCCACATGAGGTACTACAAGCAAAGGACTAAGCCCTTTGAGCAGCCCAATCTGCTTCCAAGCAGGTGGCAGTGGCCCATACATTGGTCAACATGCACTGCTGTAACCGTCTCCTGAACAAGCAATTGCTGACACTGTGCGCCAGGCTCTGCTTTGCAGGCTACGACGGCAGGAGCCCTGCTACCTAGACGCAGCTGCGGAAACACCGCCGTCCTCCCAACTACCGCTACTTGACGCTACAACAGACCCTGACCACCGCCCCCAAAACTGCAACCCCACGCAACCGACCAGCGTTGCAGCCTGCTGCTACAACCAGCTGCCTTGCACGGCACTGCTGCTACAGCGGCAGTCAAAACCACACACCAGCACAAGCACAAGCTGTGTAGCTGCAGCACGCCAAACGACACCACGCCACACCACACGAGACCCACACTCCCACACACCCCTGCCTCGCCCACGGCCCGCGCACTGCTTAGCCCGTGTGTTGGCGCTTGGTGGTACGCGCCACAAAACCAGCCTTGATGGCCTGCACTGTCCTGCTGGCGCCGCACTGCTGGCAGCGCAGGTGCATCAGGCGGGTTGCACTGTCCTTGTCCAGCAGAGTGTCCACTGACTTGCAGCCTGGGCACAGCACGTACCTGCACGTGCACAGGAAGTAGGTGGGGACGAGTACAGCAGACATGATCCAGGCAGATGCCGCAGGGGGGACGTGATGGGCCACTCCAATAATCCTGCCCAAAACAGCAGTGCAGTCGACAACAACACAAGGCAACGCTCTGCTGCACGGATGACACAACCTGCACTGATGACACAGGCAACCGACGACTCACAGTCCTGGGTCGGCCCAACACTAGCTGCCACTAGCTGCAACTGCTCAGTGCAGCACACCGCATCCCATGGCCCCTCTCCACTGCACACCGCTACCCCTGGGAGCCCCTCCAACACCCCGCGCCCCCCACTCACTCGTTGACGTAGCGGCGCAGCACGGTCTCAAAGGACTTGGGCAGGAAACGGCCCTTGACCACCAGGCGCTGCTGGCCATCCAGGCTGCCGCTTGTACCCAACTCAGCCAGCAGGTATGCGCTCACGTGCTCGTTGTTGCGGTTCATGGCCTGGGAGCCATGACAGACAAGCAGCGCAGCACATGACACAGCCTGAGTTTTGGAAGCAACACATTGTATGTGTTCTGGATCACGCTTTGTGTGTGCGTGACGATGATGATTCCTGAATGCATGCTCAACATACCTACAGGAACAGACAGGGCTGGCCTGGTTTGGACGCAGCAACCCCACTGAGGCAGCTTGACAAAGGGGCAGTGCTGCGTCTTTACGTAAGAGCGGTCCTGGCCATGAACAGCTCAGTGACCCAAATCTCACAACACCCAAACTACCCAGCTCCCATTGCTTGCTGCTGACCCCTTTGCACCCCCTGGTTGCAATAACTCCCGTGTCAACATGCTGGTCGACCCCATGCCGCACCTTGCAGAGGTCCATGAAGTTTGTGAACACAGTCTTCTTGGTTCCTTCACGAGCCACCTGCAGCACACATGCAACACCACAGCAGGATGTGAGACCCATGGGAATTGAGCACATGGTGCGTCCGTCAAAAACAACACACCATACGCGAGGGTGCGAGCTGTCAAGCCGAGCAAGCACAACACACAACAGCATGTATGTCTTCAGACAGCTCGCACACACACACACTGGGGCCCTGCATGCGGCTCAGGTGCAGGACACCGGAAACATGGGCGCCAGCTCGCAGCCCCGACAGGCTCTGAAACACTATTGAGCTGTTTCTTATGAAACCTGGGTGTGCTGTCGTGGCAGACTTACTTGTGGTGGCTTGAGCACTGTGCGGCGGCGCTCTCCTGTGAGCTCTGGGTTGCGCTCACGCAGGATGCCGAAGACGCGGTCTGTGGTATGCAGCAGCGCACAAGCAACATGCAGCAATGTCAGCATGAGCAGCAGCATTGTCTAACCATCACGAAGAGAGTCGAACACTTTGAAATGCGTAGTGCTGGCTGGGCGCACCGTCTTCAAAGACTTGGGTGCTGACAGGGCCAATCCTGCACGGCCTGATGCGGTGTAGGCCACATCTGTACAAACACACTTTCTTCACAGCTGCCTTGTGGGATTGTGAGAGCTTTTGCACTGGCTACCACTGGGTGTGTTCAGCTGTTGTGTGCGTCAGCGTCATAACTGCCACCAAAGCACTCAAAAGCTGAAGCTGAACACGCCCAATGGTAGCCAGTTCAAAAGCTCCCGCAGCCCCAGAATGTTGCCTTGCCCAGAGTTGCAGTACAGCAGGGCCTTGCCACCACAGCACTCTGTTCAGGACGCGCATCCATGTGCAGTGATGATCCAGACACACAGCACACTACGACAGCAGCTCTGCAGCAGCAGTCCCACTCACCCAGCAGCTCGTCGTATGTGTACTCCCGGTCGCTATTGCTCCAGGCAAACTTGCCGCCAGCTGCTGCGCCCTCGTCACCCCGCTCTGCTGCCTCTGCTGCTGCCTCTGGGTCATCATCCAAGTCAAACTCATCCTTGCGGCTCTGCGGGTGGTTTGGTTGTGGTTCAGCAGGGTCAGGAGCAGGCAAACGGAAGCTGTCGTTTCAGTAAGGGCACCAGAGGTAATGCCGCAATGTCAGTAGGGGCATGTGTCAGCAGTTACTACCCAGCGCGCCGCAACTAGCCTTGGCTCTGAGGTCTGTGAAGCATCGGAATGACAGAGATTGGTATCCGCATGCCGCCGGGCAGAGCACACAAAGATGCGTTAGGTGGCAGGCGGGTGCATGATCGAGATGCATGTGACTCTGTTGGCCCAGTTGCTGCTGCAGCTTCTGCCATCAATTTGAAATTGTGGATGTGCACACACAAGTGATAGCACTGCTTCACACCTTCTTTTTCTTCTTCTTCTTTTTGAGTGAGAGGTCCACCATCAAGTCCTCATCCTCCTCGCCGCCTGCTGCTGCCTCGCCTGCTGCTGCATCCTCACCCTCAGCCTGAAAAGACACAACACATCAAGACGGAAACACAAATTCGCACATGCAGGGCTTTGGTGCAATGAAGTGACTGTGGCATGCACGCTGAGGGCCCACTGGCGATCAGCCCCCGCCGGGCCCCCAGGCGCAGAGCATTGCTGCCCTGCTTCTTAGGGTCAGCAGGCACAACACAGGGAAGTGTGCAACATCAATCACCAAGTGGGTGATCATATGCTGCAGTTATGGTTGCTGCTGGTGACGTGACTCCAGGCAGGGGCTGCTGCCCTGGAACACCATGCAATGCCACCAGAAGCATGCAAGGAGGGGTGTGTCTGCAGAAAGCCTCACCCCTGCATCTGCAGCATCCTTCTTCTTCTTTTTCTTCTTCTTGCCCAAGTCTAGGGTGAGCTCATCTTCATCCACTGCACCATGTGTGAACAAGGAACAGTCAGATCGCCTGCAAACATGGACATCCCCCGAGCTCCTGCTGCACAGCCAAGACAGCGCACCTGCTAGTTCATCAAGCTTTTCCCGAACCTCATTGACTGGACTCTCGTCAGTCATGTCTGCTTGCCCGCTGTGCTGCTTGCAGTGCTGCTGGCAAGTGTGACGCTGCCGGCTGCTCCTTGCGCACAAGCTATAAGCAGTGTAATGACGTCTCTCGCAACCTTCCAACACGGTGAATCAAGCATGGCTGGGACCCTGCATCAAACAGGCGGGTAAGACCTGACAGTGGGGTGTAAACTGCCAACAGCTGATAGACGTTGCTCAGCCAAACGTCGTTTCGCAGATATATAGGACCGAATATGACGTCGTTTGGAATACAGTTGCGTGATAAGTGTATGATGCCCAACATGCCAAGAGCCAATATACTTTCGTAAACACTTTCACAAACTGCCTGCGCAAGCAGTGCTTGTGAACGTTGAATGATGCTTCAGGGGTTGTTGAGTTTACCTTGAAACCCATCATGAAGCGGGCGAATCGCCCAGTGCCAATCCAGGTCCCTGTGGAGGGGGACACAGCAGCAGCTGCAAATTTCAAGCTGACAGACAGTGGTGTCTGGAGTGAGGGAGGGCTTGTGTTCAGCACAGCAGGATGCATCATTGATAAGGGCACAGCACACTCTGTTGCTACAGGCAGCGAGCAAGGCAGTAAGCTGTGAGTATACCATCTGCTGTCCAGTCTATGTTTGCTGGTGTTCATCCCCAACGATGTGCCGCTGATTCCGTGGTTCCAACCGTTGTCCTGCAAGTCTGAATATGGACTTTACAGTCCTGCTATAATTCCTTACGTTGACCAACAACATACTCATGGAAAGGAATGTGCTTTGCTGTCTTGTGCTTGGATGCAGCCTTGTGCTGCCTGAAAAAGTGCAGCAGGATGACTGCACCTTGTTGGAGGAGCCGCAAGCAGGAACAACAACATCGTCAAGTACACGTGTCACAGACTCGAGGGAGGACAGCAGCGGTGACAGCAGCAGGATCAGAGCAGCAGCAACTGCATGTGGCAAAGAGACGCAGCAATCCAGCCATGGCACGGCTGCATCTGCAAGCAGCAGCAGTGGCAATGGCACCAGCAGTCCAAGCAGCAGCAGCAGTATCGTGCTGTCAGACCTTCAGGAGGTGGCTGTGATTGGCTCTGGCAGCAGCGGTGTCGTGAAGAAAGTCCTGCACAGGCCGACGCAGCAGGTACGCCCTTCAATTCAAGCATGTCACGCCTGACCAGCTGGCTGCAATGATGATGTCGATGACACACGGACTGTAACTTTGGATGTCAGGCAAACCTGCCCCTTTATGACACTCAAATGTACTCACAGCCTGGTTGCAACACAGCACAATACAGCAGCAGGCCGCATCACGCTCACAGCATCCCAAACAGAGACGCGGCAACCCCAGCTGTCCTCTCACTGAATGACCTACCGCATGCCTCCTGCTGCTGCACTGCATGTATTGACGATGCACAGGTGTATGTGCTCAAGGTCATCAACCTCGACATGGGCAATCAGCAGGTGCGCCGCCAGGTGACGCGCGAGGTGCGCGCTCTGGACGGCGCCCGGCACCCGCATGTGGTCTCCTACCACCAGAGCTTCTTTGCTGAGGGGGCGGTGACAATCCTCATGGAGTTCATGGATGGCGGGACCCTGTGGGACCTGCTGCAAAAGGTGAGCAGCCTCATGGCAGCAGTGTCAGCAGCAGCAGCAACTTTTCGCAGCAGCAACAGCAGCAGCCAAGAATAGGTAGACCCTGAAGTGTATGACCCCACTGCATGAGCCAGCAGGAGGCTTGCGGAGGCAACAGGAGGCAGCAGGCAGTGCAATAGGCAGTAGACACTGTAGTTGGTTGGACTTGCAATGTAGTGTCTTTTCTGCAATGTCCGGCGGCATCTGCAACGAACCGCGGAAACGTTGTTGAGCTGGCTGCCCACGCTGTTCTCCTGCGCACCACTGCAGGTCCGTGTTGTGCCGGAGCCCTACTTGGCTGAGCTCACACGGCAGATGCTGCTGGGCTTGTCATTCCTGCACGACACCGCCCGCATCTGCCACCGCGACGTCAAGCCCAGCAACCTCCTGCTGAGCAGCAGGGGCCAGCTGAAAATCAGCGACTTTGGCACCAGCAGCCAGCTCAGCAACAGCATGAGCAGGTGCCTGTCATGGGTGGGCACGGTGACCTACATGAGCCCCGAACGCATCCGCGGGGACTCCTACGGGTTCAACACAGACGTTTGGAGCCTGGGCCTGCTGGTGCTGGAGTGTGCAGTTGGCCGGTACCCGTACCCGCCCCAGCAGCAGGGCGCAAGCGACGGCGGCGCAGCAGCACCGGTGGCACCAAAGCTGGGCTTTTGGGAGCTACTGGAGTACATAGGTGGGCGGGAGGGGTGGTGGCGCAAGCTCATGCCATGTGTTTGGCAATGCACTGCATGGAGGAAAGGCATGTGCTGCCTGCTGGCCCATCAACAGCGCTTCCACAAACGTCACAGCTTCACGTAATTGAACACGGGCACAGCGTGTTGCAGCCGGGTGCTGTCCACACACAGCAGCATTGCGTGGGTACGGCGGCTTCTCATGTCCCGGTGCGCTGTCTATTGCAGACGTGTGCAAGGCCCGCACACACCTCACTGACGGATCGCATGCATGTGACCCTTCCCTGCCCTGCAGTTGTTGAGCCGCCACCACGGCTGTCAGTTGGTCAGTTCTCCCCTGAGCTGGCAGACTTTGTGTCGCAGTGCCTGCAGAAGGACGCAGCAAGGCGGCCCAGCGCCTCACAGCTGCTGCTGCACCCCTTCATTACTGGGGCCAGCGCCAGCAAGGTCAGCTTGTCAGACCTCCTGAAGCTCCCTCGCCAGCAGCAGCACGGCGGCAGCAGCAGCAGTGGTGGTGGTGCCAGGGGCGGCAGCAGCGGTGTGAGGCGCAGTGGCAGCTATGGGGGCGCCAGGGGAGGGCCAGGGGCGGGGCTGCGGCAGAGCTATGGGGCCCTTGGCGGTCTGAGAAGCAGCCGTACTGGCCTGGGCAATGGTTCCATAGCCGGCAGCATGCAGTACGGCAGCATATCTGGCATGCCCCAGGTCCTGCAGTACGCAGGGGCGGCAGCAGCTGCGTCTGTCATTGCAGCCTCGCACACAGGCACAGCTGGCGCAGCGAGCGGCACACAGCAGGGCAGCAGCAGCACGCCTGCCAATCAGCCAGGCAGTGGCACAGCAGGCAGTGCGCCAGCAGCTGTGGCACCTGCTGCCCACAGCAGGGCTCCAGCAGCAGCAGAAGTAGCAGCAGGCCTGGAACCTGCTGCTGGTAGCCCGGGCTCCCCGCAGCCCACCCTCACGGTCTCACCCCCTGCAGCCAAGAGCGACGCTGGCCTGGCGGGAGCAGCAGCAGGGTCTGGGCCGGTGACGCCAGCCATGGCAGCCGCAGCGGCAGCAGCGCTGCGCGAAAGCAGCCCGCTGCTGTCTGGGCAGCTCATGCGGCAGAGTGTCATGGGCGGGAGCTTGGCCATGAGCCGACAAGCTGGCATGGCAGCTGGGGGCAGGGGTGCTCCAGTGCTGCTGCAGCAGCACTCGCAGCCTCTGCGCCAAGCTGCCTCAACTGTGTCCATGCGGCAGTCAGTGCAGCAGCAGCAGCACCAGCACCAGCAGTCGCTACGTCAGCCACAGGTGTCTTGTGGGCCCCTTCAGCAGCAGCAGCAGTGGCTGACCAGCCTCGCAGCTCAGCAGGGCCAGCAGCACTCTGCAGCAAGGCAGCAGGCCAACACCACACAGCAGCACACGCAGCCTTTGCGGCAGCAGCAGCAGCAGCACACACAGTATGGTGCGCAGCAGCAGGCACAGCAGCAGCACCCACAAGGGCCGCTAGCGCAGCAGCTGGCTGGCATGCAGTTGCTGCATCACCACCAACAGCAGCAGCAGCTGCATCTCCAGCAGCAGCGCAGCAAGTCCGAGAGCCCCTTGAGGAGCAGCGTTGCACCTGCAAGACCCTTGTCGGGACAGGCACAGGCGGGTGCAGTGGGTGCAGCAGGGGTCTCGGCAGCAGGGGGGCTGACAGTAGCAACAGGCCATGATGCGAGGGCTGCGTCTGCATCAGGCAGGGCGTCACCTGAGAAGCAGCCGCTGTGTGGCAGTGGGTCGGGGCATGGGAGCCCTGTCGTTGGCCAGGGCCCCTTGACAGCATTGAAGCCATCCACCAGCAGGAGGCTGCACGAGATGACGGGGCTTTGATTTATCAGAGCTGGATCTGGCTTGTGGTTTCCGTATTCACACCAAGCTCCAGCCGGTGGGCACTTCAATGACCGGCAGCATGCCGTCGTTGCTTGTGATGTCCAAGGTCTTCTGAAGTGATTGTTGCAGCCACGCATGATGCTGCTCTGGCCCACTGGGTCAGTCACTGCGGGGCAACTAGCGGCCCAAGGCTAGCAGGACCGGGGTGAGGCTTGACTGCTTATTGTGTGTACAGGAGCTGTTGGTGATGTTGTTGTACTGATTGTTACAGTGAACCGCTGCAAGTGCATCGGCTGTGCAGCACAGGCTGTGTGGCCGTTCTGAGCCAGCATGCAAACATTGGACAGTATGAGATATATGTCAGATGAAGTGGCAGCATATGCTGTACGGTGCACCCAGTCTCACCTCTTCGTACTTGTCTGTATATCCTTTACGGACTTGCGTTTCAGCAGTCACCAACGACTACAGACACCACCAGTACTACAGTGTTGATGTGTGCCTTGTGAGTCACAGGCTGTGACAGACAGTCAGTGGCCTGCCCTAGGCAGCTGCACTGTGCTTGAGGCCAGCAAAATGGTAGTCACTAGGCAAAAATGGTGCTTCGAATCCTCTGCACACCTTGCCAGCCTTCACTGTCTCGTCAAAACCTGACCCACCGGTCAACCACCTCCCTTGCCCCGGTATGAATTGCACAGCAAGCACTGGCCACCCCACTCCGCCTGCACGCGTGTATAACGCCTTCGTATAGCCACATAGCGTCTTTCTTCATACTTACAGGTGCTTGACATGGATTCTCAGCGCGGTCCGCCAGCTAGCAAGAAGGTCTACGCTGTTTTCGGGCGCGATATGGCTGGGCAGTCCTGCTCTTTCAAGGATAAAAAAGACAAAGAGTGCGTTCAAGGAGAGCAACCACAGGTGCGGGGTGGGACCACGCTTCTACGGCCTGATGTTGTTCAGCTACAGCAGCAGCTGTATCTGCCTGCTCGCCGGCCTTCCACTGCCTCCGGCCTGTTCCAGTCTCAGCTGAACGTTGTTTGGCATCTTCTTCGGGTCTCAAGTGGTGGAGCGTCACATCATCTGAGCATGCCCTTGCATTGTTGATGTGCGGTTGTACCTGCCTGCAGATGCTGTGCTGAGCGCAACCTGCTCAATTCCTGGGTCCTCAAGGCCCAGCGGCAGAACGTCCCACGCCATCAGGTCGTACACTGGGTCCGGAGGAAGGCAGGTGCTGACCTGATTGTGTGGCGACAGAGGGCAGATGGGACACTGGGCTGTTCGGTTCCCTGCCTTGTCTGCAAGACGTTCCTGGATTTGTTTGACTTGAGGGTGCGATGCCTAGTGGGGCCAGATGAGTGGTTTAGGGGCAGGCTGTCGGATAGGGACGCGCCTGTGGCTAAGCTGACGTCGGGTCAGCGCCGCAGGGCGGGTATAGCAGAGGAGGTTGATGTGCCAGTGCCAATGCCGATGGGCAGACGACTCTCACCAGTTCGCAGCAGCTAGCCTTTATACAGCTGCAGGCTGTTTCTGGACCAACCAGCGGCCAGTACTAGCATCCCTCTTTGATGCTGCTCGGTGCTGCGCTGGTCATAACTGACAGATGCTGTGGCCTGGTGGTTGCAGTCCTTGTATTTTGCACGTGCATCATGCGTGCATGGTTGTATTTGCGATGCCCTTTCTGCATGGGTTCACTGACATGGTTCTGTGTATAGCTGGTCTGTAACAGCGGTAGGTGTACCAACAGCTTGTGATTGTCAAGCAGCATTGTCACAGGTCAGGCCAGGGGCTGCTTGGCAGTGAACCCCCCCCCCCC
>QAXK01003033.1:0-19494 GCA_004335735.1 Chlorella sp. KRBP | reverse complement strand
CACAGGCCCCACAGGACCCACAGGCCCTACAGGCCCCACAGGTGACACAGGCCCTACCGGACCCACAGGACCCACAGGCCCTACAGGCCCCACTGGACCCACAGGCTCCACCGGCCCTACAGGCTTTACTGGACCAACAGGCCCCACTGGACCCACTGGACCCACACGCACTACAGGACCCACTGGCCCTACAGGCTTCACTGGACCAACAGGCCCCACTGGATCCATAGGCCCCACTGGACCAACCGGCCCTACCGGCTTCACAGGCCCTACAGGCCCCACTGGACCCACCGGACCAACAGGACCCACTGGACCAAGAGGAGCAACAGGCTCGGCCAGAGGTATGCAGCATTGGTGGAAGTTGGGGGCCCTCGATGGGCAGCATGGCAGCAGGGCAGGACGTTCCTGGCAGGAGCGTTCAAGCCATGCATGCTTTTGACATCACTCACTCGTGATCACTCACATATGCCACTGTCAGGCCCTGCATTGCCCTCCACAGACCCGCAACATCCCTGTCCTCACAAGGCACGACTTTATGCATCACTTTCATAGTGTCATTCCATCCTGCGTGCATTGGCAAGTGAGGTGTACTGCTTTTCACACTCAATGCTTTACAAGCCTCAATCGCTCACTCAAACCGCTTGAAATATGTACAAGCCAGACGCTGTTGAACGTCTGTTGTGGAGTTTTTGAGCGTTACATAGGGGCCCTTGCCACTGGCATTGAATGGTCAGCGCCCAGCACAGCACAGTTCAACATTGTTTCAAGCGTGTGTGCCCTGAAGACTGCAGCTGACATTGTACTAACCGAAGTGTGTGCTTCTTGTCTGCCGTCACATCTTGCTTGATCACAGTTGCTTGCCCAGATGGCAGTCTTGTTCAAGACCTCCCCTCGGATGCGAATGTTTTCGCAAGCTCAACAGGAATTCGGACCAAGACTACAGCCACCATAGCATGTCCAAGCACAACCAACAACAAGAACCAGGTGGGTCAACCCAGGGCTAGCTGTGCGTGTCTGCCCTATGGCTGCATCTCTAGGACCTATTCTGGATCTTAGCCGTGGCGAACATTTGCTTGGGTTCATCAGATGCATCTGATGAATAGCCACATGGCTAAAACTGTAAAAGCACCCCGGCATTCATGCGCATTGGCAACAATGACACCCAGGTGGTGTGCACACCCCGGCACAGATGCATGATGCAGGGAAGTGTGTTAGTGCCTGGTGGCCTGAGGCAGCAGCTTCAGGCCCAAACACCACGAAGTGCAGCATACACATCTGGGAGTGTGAGCCGAGTGTAGTACACGTGGGCACAGTTGCCACAGCAAGAGTGCCATTACCCACCGGGGTTATACATGGTAACTGCGCCAAAGAGAACTCCCATAACATGTTGAACTCACTTCTCAGCGAGGGGCAGGTCACCCTACCCTGGCAAAACAGTGATCACTAGGTGACTGATTCTAGTACACAGTGCAATCATTGCCCCCATGATGGGGGGGAGGGCGGGGCAGCCAGAAGAGCCGATGTGTAGCGCAGCAGCCACAGGAATGAAGATTGCAACAAGTCAAATCATACCCTCAGGCAACCCTAGGATCACAGAACGGCGAGTCGTCATGTAAGCGGGGTACTAGCCAAGCTGGCCTGGTGGGGATGCCCCATGACGGAAGCCACAGAGCCAGGCGCTGAAAATGTGTCATACACCTTCCTTGGGAAGGCTGGGCAGGTGGCCCACAGGTTGTCATACATAGGGCACTCCAAAAGAGAGCGCTTCAGGTCCTCAACATGCCGACTGGTGCCTATTTCATCTAAAACAGTAGAGCGATGGGCAGGGGTGGCACCATCAGCCAAACACTCATCAACTCATCAGCTATGCATGTCACATGGCATGGAGATCCCTGGGGGTAGACTACTCACCTGGCTTCGGACTGAAACTGAAGGTTGCTGTTGTTCTGGTGTTCTTCTGCATGACCCCCGCCATGGACTATGAGACAGGTTGGAGGTGGGTGTGGGAGCCCTGCTCAAACAGCATCCATTCCGACTGAAGCCGTTCTAATCAAGTTGCGCCATCATGCTTGGCATGAATGATGTATCAGATGCCAAGACCCAAACTGGCTGAGCTGAGCTGTGGCAGATTATTTTTGTCATGTGTGGATGGCATTGCACATACAAACCAGTACATTGCACAGCAACAGCATGGCCTTCATGCTTGGCAAGCAGCTTTGCACAACTCTAGAAGAGCTAGTGCGGCACAGATGTGGCAGTCCACCAATAAGTTGACACATCAGCAAACTCTGGCACCGCCCGGAGTCATCTAGCTGCTGAGCACCACTGAGTTCCCGAGTGGCCCTTGCCTGCCGTCTACGTACACGTGTATTGCACATGCAATACTCAGTAGTCAGTGCTTGCTGAGTGGCAAGCACAGGCTTTGCCAGCATGTTGCAGGCTGTTTCACGCCTAAGTCATGTCTTGCATCCATCCAGTCACAACACCTGAGTCAGCCGCTGACTAGGTCTTTGCTTCCACAACAATGTGCATGCGTGTATCGTCAGGGATGTGTGACATTATCTGCGATCCCAACGGCGGTTTCTCTCCAGCTGCTGCAGTAGGTCAAGCTCTACGACTACCTGTGATCACAGCCAAGGCAGCCATAGCTGGCAAGCTGACTGCTCAAGCTTGTGCTTCCGAAGCGTCAGGCTGACAAAGCGTTCACATGGTTGAAGAACCCTTCACCTCAATTCAGATTGCTTGTAGGACCTGCCTGCCACATTGCACAAGCCCTTGTGTGCCAACTTTGGTCAACCTACATCACTGCACCATAAACATGCCACGGCAATTAGCCCGAAGTGACTTGCCGCAGGCATGCTGCCCATATGTTACATGCTTCACAAACCTGCCCCGTGTCTACCTTCTCTTGGCAACAGAATGCTATCGGCGCACTGACTTTGACCAAGATACGAATCCTCAATGGAAACACTGCTGGAGCACAGGTAAGCTCCATGTGCAACTGGTGAACTTCTTGCTGGATCGCATGAGGTACCTTCACCTTGCACAGCTTCATCACAATGCCGTGCATGTCATGTAGGGGCAACAAACTCACCATTGTTACCATGACCAGCTCGTTGAGAGATTTCCAGGCTCTTGGGAGAATGCATGCCCCCAGTGTGAGTGACAAGCACTGTCCAGAGCTTCAGCCTGACCACTGGTGTTTTCCGCCTTTGCGCCGTATGATGGCAGGTTGTCTGTGAGGTCCAGACTTCAGCAGTTGGGGTCGTAGTACCAGGCAGCACCCCCGGCAGCCTGACCATCGCTGCAACCGATTTCCAGAATGCCAGATGCTCAGTCAGAGCCACCGCTTTTTGCTGTCAATAATGTCAGTACAGTGGCACTGCGATGAAGAGTGCTACCAACACTGGTTCATGTAAGCGTTGAGTCACCAGGCCAGCCACACGGGCACGAGACTCTTAGTGTGGATCAATGCAGCTATTGGCTGCTGCTGTGGCGCTTGTACCTGCTGACAATAATGCATCACATCGCATGAAAGTAACGCATGCCCTGCATGCTGCTTTTGCTTCCGATGGGAGGTTTTATTTTTTTCGTCTGAGCCTACATGCGTATCAGGTAGGGCCTTGCCAATCACAATGTGGGGTGCGTGCGACTCATCGGCGACCCTAACAGGTCCCCTGTGTCCTTTGCTTGAAACCCTGCCAATTACAGTACTGGCCCCCAGACACAGCAGCTGCCGTGTGGGGCTTGCAACATTGTCCAGCAGCACATTTGGCAGCCTGACACTGTGCTACCCGCATGCTTTTATAGTCTGTTTGTAGTGCGCCACTCAGCGCGATCTTGTTTGCGTGTCAGTTTACTGCTAGGAAGTATTTGGGTTGTGTTGCCAACCGGGCTGTATTGCCAACAGGGCTGTGTGGGGTCACGCAGTGGCTCCTCCCAACAGGTGGTTTACAGCTGTATCAGGTGGTTTACAGAAGTTCTACTTCATCACTTCCCGTGCAGCCCAACAGCCGGTGGCGGCCTGACCCCTTTTCTGGTCTCCCTCGGCCAGTGACAGCATAGTATTACTGGCATAAGTACCGAAGATTATCGTATGGCAGGTTGATTATGGCAACTTCTGGTGTTTTGTGTAGCACTGTGTGTAGCATGCCATGCCCAGCGGGCGCGCTACATTGCGATTGCATCACAAGGCTTGCTTGATAACCCTGTTGTAGTGCAATTGGGGGATACAATCTTGGTCTCTTGTGGTCAGGTTGTGAGTAGTATACGTTTTGGCGACCCTGGCAGAGGTTTCACCATGTCACATGTTGAGTCAACAGACTCTGAAGCAGGGGTGACAAAAACAGACAATAGCAAGCCACGTATTGTTTACGGCAACTGCGTGGCTTCTCAGAACAATGTGTGCAGTGGGATCTGGTGACTTACAAAGTGTGACTGTACCGTTGGCCTGTCAGGATGTGCTGATAGAGCCACTCATCATGAGTGGCCATAGCATGGCCTTGCATCGACAGCATGCTCTGTGTGTTGACGCGTGAAGAACAAGCAGGGGATGTGTGGGGTGTGCCTGCGTGCATGTGCCACGTCTTATGGCTAATTAGGGCCCATATGCATGGCATGGTGCTGCGCAGACTTTCAGCGCAGTGTGCTGTCTCCCAGCAAGCTGCCAGCTTTTAGAGTACCATGTTGTGTGAAAGTAGGTACGCACTCCAATGACAATATGCTTTTGTGGCACAGCAGACTGACTTTGCGACCAGTGTGCACCAGTTCATCTGTGGAGTGTAAGAGTGCCCCACTTTTCGGCTCAGCATGAGGCAGAGAAAATTTATCTAAGCACTGAGTACCAAGGAAGGCCCAGGCTGCCGACAAGTTGGTTCTTTGCTAGAGGCTGCTGCCTCAGAGCTTGGAGCGGTCCCTGCACGGGACCATGGGTGTCACTATGTGGGACCATGAATGTGATTATATGGGACCATGGGTGTCACCCTGTTATCCCCTCACTGAACGTCCAGTGCGTACTTAGTAGCCAGAAGCCATCATGTCTGCGGTAGACAGCTTCTACCAGTGCTTGCTGCTAGGGCATTCATTCCACTACCTGCTGCAGAAGCACTCTATCATAGAGCCAAGTTGACACTTGGCATACATGCATGATGTAGCCCATGTAACACTTGGACCTTGCTTGCTTAGCAATCAGAATTTGACATGCCCTGCCCTGCAAGGTGCTTGCATTGCTGTGGCTGGCAGTCCTAGCAGGGTGGGCCATCAAGGATCCCAGCTTGTGTCACAACTTCAGCAATGCAGAACGCCCCGGGACCTATCTCAGGCTCACTACACCAGACAGCTGAGGCAGCTTGAAATATCTACGGCATATCTGCATGTAGCTGGCATGTTGCATACACTCATTCATTCATGTTGCACCTTGGCTCGAACCGAATCTTAGACAGCCACCACTGGCAGTTGAGGAAAGCACATGCAGCTCCCACATGGTACAATGACACTATTGCATTACATATCACATTACATATCGCAATGACACTATTACAAGTAGCCCCACTGTGCAGTTGCAAGGGTCCTGATAGGGGCTCCTCAGCCCTCAGAGCTCATGAGTCATGACTGGAGACCACACAGTCAAAGTATGATGAGGCTCGTAGCACCATGTATGATGCCGGACAGCCTACTCATCACGCATGCATGCATCAAGATCTCGATCCATACCCACATGCATACCCTCCCCCTCTCTCTCTAGTGGAAAAGAGGGTCAACAACACATGCGTGATGCCGCATAGCCTAGCAATTGCCTAGCTAGCAGCTGTCTTGTGCCCCAGGATGATGCAGCCGCCCAAAAAACCGTGGGATGCATTGCCTTACAACAGCTGACGAGGTAGGAGAAGAGAACACCACAACCCATGTGCTACCTACATGCTGGCTCAATACACAATATCATATTTTCAGGCTGGCCGATACAGCTGCCCACTGGCCGAGCAAAAGGACACAAGGCTTGCCCGGCTGCTTGAAGCATGCCGGTGGTGGCCACATCATTTGCAGCACTGTATTGTTTCAGGGCTTGGGCAAGGCTGAGCTTCGAGCCGCTGAGCACACAGAAGCAGCTACAAGCAGATCAGATGCCAACAACAGTGCTGGTGTTGACGCCGGGTCGCACGGCCTGTGACCAGGGTTACTACCACCCGCCCAACCCAACCCCCCGACTGGCCCAGGGCCGGCCTTGCACTGACTTGTACGTAACTCTTCATGGAAGGCTTTATGATAGACACAGCAACATGCAACATGGCTTCAGCAACACGGCTGAGGCTCAGCAACATGGCACCAACGTAAGTTATCAAGGCAGCAGGTGCCTGCAGAGGTCCACTGAGCTGTGCCGTCAGGGGCTTATGATGGTTGCTGCCACTGACTCTGTGGCAGGGCATGCATGCAGGGGGCCCCCATGAAGGCTTCATGTTATGCCAACATCATAGGAGCCACAGGCCACCCTCACTGAGCATAACGCTCTCAGCAGTCACGGTGTGACCCACTCAAAAAATAGAGTGTGCCTTCAAACCAACAGTACACCAGACACATGCGAGTGAATGTGACACGGAGTGCACCTCACATGTCTGCATAAACTGTGGAACATTGCTGCCAAATATGGACCAAACGGCCCTGAATGCCCACATCCCGTGTGTTGGGTGACCCATAACCCCATAACCCCACAACCCTGAACCCACAAGCTGGTATACTACATGAATCGCAATGTCAGCCCAGGCCATACGTTCCAGCACCCATACTACGTATACCACCTCGGTAGGCGGCTTGATTGATCCCTGACTGCAAGGTATGCATTAATTTGTTGCCCCGGGGCTCTGAGACTGGCAGGGCCTGGTTTGCACCAGCCTTCAACACAGCCAACTTGACCAACACGGAGTCACACCAACGGCAACTTGAGCAAAAGGCAGCATGCGGCAGCTGCTGCCAGTGGCAGAGCATGCACGGCCCGTCGGGCGTTACGGAGAGTATATGCCCACGTGGCAGCCAACAGCGCAACAACACATGACTCCAGGAGCAGGAGCCTCGGGCAAGAATCTGTTCCAACCTTTCAGAATAATACTGCTACCGCAGGGTAGGGGATGCGGCACAGGCATGAATTACGTGCACCCACGGGGCACACCTGACAGCCGCACATACGTTCTGCATCATATCCTGCCCGAGTCTGTCGGGAGGAGGATCTCTTCACGCACAACGGTGGTCAGGGTATCCATGTGTACCAACTACCACCCCCCCTAAACACACACAGCACTGCTTGGCCTCCTCAGCTGTATCACTGCTTTCCAGCAGCCTGTGGCGTGACTGTATTAGGCAGCCAACACACGTCTTGTAGCTCATGTCACCAAGGGGCGAGGCCCTGAGCTGCCCTAGGCAAAGCTGCAAGGGCTGAGGTGACATGCATAGATGTTTGCTTTGCCCTGAAACACTGTTGTTGTCCCTTCTGGTACGTGCCTGCCTTGTACGGCAAGGCCACACCATCTGTATGTGCGGCACATCATCTATGGCGCAACAGCACCTGCAGAGCAGCAGCATTGGCAGCAGCAGCAGCAGCGGCGGTGGGCAGCCAGCCACGCAGCATGGCACACCTACAATTGAGACCACATCCCTCTGTGCACTTGTCTCTGAAGAATGGGATACGTTGTTTGCAGATGAGGTCCCTCACCATGCAAGCGGGGCATGTGCGCATGACATGCTGAACTGCTTCATGGTGTACAGCCTGTGTATTTGCACTGTACATGTACAGCTCAGTCGCACCCTGTCACTCACAAGTGTCGCCAGAGCACGTGTTACTGCAGCAATCACTATCCTGGACGCATCTTGCCCCGTCCCGAAATTTTCCAAAACAACCTGTACAAGGACAGTCAGCACACAATGCAGGGTTTGCTGAGGGCAACAGGCTGCTGCTTTGTGAAAGGCACACAAGCATGCTCATGCAACGCCCTTCATCCAAGCCTGCTAAAATGGTGATGTAAATCGAAGTAGGGCTGGGTATGGTTGGCTGCAGCTACGGCAGCACATGCATCGCCACTGCTTGCATCGAGCTGCCAGAGCCAGCTGTGTGTCCTGGTTTTCGCTCTCAGCATGCAGCTGATGCCATCTCTCCAGGCTCCTGGGCTGCATGTTTGGTGAGTATGCTCCCTGTGATGGTCCTGGCACACATGCATCTCACACATTGCATCTCACACATGCATCTCACACATTGCATTTCACACATGCATCTCACACATGCATCTCGCACATTGCAGTGCATGCTGTGTGCGGCTTGGCTCTGCACGGGCTTTGCTCCCATACCATGGGAGCAAAGCCCGTGAAAACTCAAATGGACAGGCATGACTCGATACTCACATTTTCCAGATGACTTGGACCCGATGCCATTGCAGAAGGCCCCTTGCTCATTGCCACAGCAATCAGCATTGCTATTACATGGTCCACCAGTGGCAAAGGACCCAGTAGGGCAGCCTGTGCAGAGCAGCAGGGGCAGTAACATAGTGTCAACGGACAGTGAGCAATGACGGTCAGGCATTCCAACTACATCCTGCTGCTGTGCCGTAACTCAGGCTGGGCATCCTGCAATCGTACACGGTGTGCAGTGCATTTACTGACCGGTGCGGTCCCCTGCACAGCCATGTACACTTGTACAGACTGCATGTTGTCCATGCATGCACAAGGGAGCAGCTTGTCTGATGCAGGGATGCTACTCTGCTCTGCCACATTGTGCTGTACTGTACAGTACTACAACTGCAACAGTATGGCAAGGGCAGGCTACACAAGCCGTGCACCTGCAAGAGTGACTCACAGGTTGATTTGGTGAGTGCACCAACGCCTGACAGACAGTTGTTGGAGCAGCAGTCTGCATTTGCTGTGCAGTCTTGTCCATTGGACACGCCTCCTGCCCGGCAGCATATCTTGGTGGCCGGTGTGGCAGGGTTGACAGGCACGCAGTTGTTGGAGCAGCAGTTGACGTTGTCGCTGCATGCCTGTGTGTTGGAGAGCTTCTCAATAG
This sequence comes from Chlorella sp. KRBP, assembly GCA_004335735.1. Lineage (NCBI taxonomy): Eukaryota > Viridiplantae > Chlorophyta > Trebouxiophyceae > Chlorellales > Chlorellaceae > Chlorella > Chlorella sp. KRBP. The sequence goes on along the minus strand of QAXK01003033.1, from coordinate 10,454 downwards.
AGCAACCTGCACACACACACACACACACACACAGACCAGAAACAGGACGCATAGCAGCCTGTGTCAGAGATCATGACAGAAGAGGTGGCCTACACTCATGACTGGCTGTGACAGGGTGTGGTACCCCAAGCAGCCATCAACATGGGCTTGATGCTGGAACCTGGCCTGTTTACACCACGCAGCATTATGAGCGCCAGCCTGGATTGACTTCAAGATACAAGGCTGCTCGTGGACTGGGGCGTTCATTCATCACGTGTTGTGGCCATGTGCATGCTGAGTCAGCATTCATGTGTCATGCTGGAGTGGGAAAGCACTGGTGCTTGTATCAACACGCCACTCTGCTGTCAGTACCACTGTGTCGGACACACAACAGCCAGGCAGCCTTCGTAGCATGCGGTCACACTCAGCAGCTGTTTGAGAAACCATCATGGCATGCTGCGACTGGTGCTGATGCCGCCCCTTGCTTGCCGTGCAGCTGTAGACTCACAGGCATTTTCACTGCACTTGCCACTGCAGCACACCCAATCACTCAAGCATGGCTGCCCATCCTCCAGCAAGCCATTCCACCCTGTCAGCACAAGCAGCATGCACACACTGTCAGTGACACATGGATCCAGCAGCATCACTGTAAGGTCTACAGTACATCGTGGGTGGAAGCGGTCTGAGTGACTGTTGCATGCCCCACAGAAGGGCCCTGAGGTTTCAATACCCTGCCGGGCTGCACCAGCCACTCCATTGGGACAAACATGCTCACAACAGAAGAAGTTACTGCTGGCATGCGGGCTCAATATTTGCTGTTGCTATTGGCCATCACACATGTAGGTATTTGTCGCATTCATGCAGTCTCCAGGCAGCTGTTTGCTGCAGCTTGGTTTGCTGGCACACATCCACAAGGTGGGACACACCCCAGGCCTGGGCCCAACACGCTGTTTTCCAAAAGCAGTACAGTCAGCTGGGTTGCTGAGTGTTCCTGGTGACAGTGGTGTTTGGCGTACCTGCTGATGTGGGTGCTCCTGACCCACTTTGTGCGAGGTAGAAGCCACTGCCAGGGGCATTGTTGTGCAGCACCTGCTCCAGGCTCTTGCCATACATGCTCTGCACTACGGCAGCTAGCTCGCTGTCTACTGACAGCAGTTGTGCTGACACTGTAGCCTCTTGAGGGGCCTTGGCATCTGACTCCACGGGGGCAGAAGCTGTCTTGACATCAACCTACAGCAGGACAACGCAGGCAGCCAGACTCTGACTGTTTGTGAGAGGTCACAAGATTGCACAGGACCTAGCAGACTGCAAGCCATAGATGGGCCTTAGCTACATGCAAGCATACACCTGCCGTGGTCACTTGGTCAGGTAATCCTTGGAGACTTGGTGTGCTGTCCACGTAGTGATGTGCACAGTATGTGGCATCAGGTAGGCACAGTGTCTGTGACATGCTTAGCCATGCCTCAAGCACATGCATGTATGTGGCAAACAAAAGTGTGTATGTCTTCCGCTGGACCAGCCAACAGAGTGTTTCTTGAACAACCATGGCACAACAGGGCTGCAAAATGGTGAGCAGGGTGCATGTACTGCTTAACAGCGCAAGGCTGGAAAGGAAGCTGCCCACCTTGTCCTTGGAGGCAACTTTTGCCTTGCCCTGTGCAGTGGCCTCAGAACCGTAACCGTCATGTCTGCGTTCGTGATGTTGTCCTTTGTAGCCCTCGCTGTGCTCGTGGTGCACATGGTGCGCATAGGGCTGGTCCTCTGCAGAACCATAGTAGTACTGCTCTTGGTACATACGTCTGCGCATGGCACAGGAACCGGAGGCATACACCTGTGGTGCATAGTTGCTGATTGTGACCTCTACAGCATCAGGATCTTCGGCAGCAGACGACAGCGCGAGGCTGACGAGCAGCACAAGAGCAGCAGTACGCAGGTACATTGTGCCTCTAAGCATTGAATGCAGCGTGATATTTATCGGAAGAATGACCTTGGGGACGTTTATTTACCTTTTATGTTACAGCCTATCAGGAGCCAACCTCCACATGTCCTAAGTCTGTTCTGCACGCCCACGCGCCAGTCACAGGCTGGCGAAAGCTCTCCAGCTTGCACTAATAGAAGCCAAGAAAGCCGTTTTTTATGTTCTGAAGGTAACAACACCCCTGAGTGTCGCCTCGGCGATGCATGCGTGTGGCTGATCTGACACACTTCCATGTTGCCTTGTTCTTGCTGACTGCCATGTTGCGAGGGCGGGGACCAGTCAAACTCGTCGCAGATCGCTTCAGATCTCAGTACAGCGCACTGCAAGAACACCCTGGTCAGGCTATCAAGCTGAGAGTTGACAACAGCACTGCCCCTGTGTAGTCGATCGGCACGAGCTGCCCCTATGTTGCACAAAGGTCCCAAGTCACCCGCAACACCTGAAGCCCTTCAAGTCAGGCAGTCTTGTTCGTTCGCACTCGCCATGTCTGATGCTGTTGTCGACTTTTTGAGTTGAAGGGTCACAAACAGCTGTGAGGAGAGCTTTGAGAGCTCAACGAGTAGCTCTACGAGTGTGTTGACGATGGTAGCGTAAATGATATCCCCGTGTTGGATGGCTGCAGCCTTCAGTAATGTGGACCAATAGGCAACTTCCTTATCATTGTCTCAACTAGAGAGGGTCTGCATGTGGGTTTGGATTGAGACCCAGGCTCCATGTGCATGGGAAGTCAAAGTGCCAGGACCCTCCCGGCAACCTCCATGCATGCACTCACACAACAATGGCTTTGAGCATGTTTCACAATACCACACAGTGTATACTGTGCACGCATGCCTGCACTTGCAACATACACGTTTGAATAAACCTTCCACATCCCAGGTGTGAAATCTTGGGGTGAGTCACAACACCATCGTGCTGCAACAAACACATGCCCATATGCATGCTCCTGATGAGGACTGCCGCATCTATCTGGCTGCGCACCAGAGGTCTGAAGTGCACCACCCTTCTGCACACAAGAAGAAGCATACTGAGCTCCATTCAGATACAACCATCGATGGGCGATCAGGCAGAAGGCAGAGCACAACGCACAGAAACTGTGGCCAACGATCATGTTGTATGATGCACAAAGTGCATGGGTTGCCAACACAGTACTTCGGCCATTGACAACAGGACACATCTCTCCTACCACCGGCTTTGGGACAGCGGCCCATGAGTTCATAATGCCACCACAGGGTGGGCAGGCAAGCAAGCACACAACCTAGTAGACTTGCACCAGGCCAGCCATGATGACACCCCGCACAAGCACTGCACGAGCACAGCGTGGCACACTCTGCTTTGCTAGGAGGCGGGTCAGCATATACGGAGGAATAAGCAGTCCATGCAGGTATATGTACTGCATGTGCCGCTGAGCAGCACATGGCCAAAGTCTCCTTGCCAGTCCAACTGGCAGCACATGTGGACTCCATGTGGCCCCACAAGTCAAGCAGCACATATTCAATGTATCAAGTTGATGGCCTGCATATGTCTCTGCCCAAACTTAGTAGCCTTAGGCTGAAAGCACTGCGCTGCTGTGCATCTCAACTTTGCCCTGATTCGGCCCTCGCTGGCTTCCTGACGGCCACAGGTGCTGCTCATCATCTAAGCTAGGCCTGCAAGGCACAGCAGAAGCATCGAGGGCAGCAGCAGCGGCAATAGCAACAGCAGCAGCGACAGCCAATGCAGCATGGAGCAACCTACATCACAAAGCTGCAGCATAAAGCTGTATCACAACCTACACCCACCCGAGTGAGCTTTTTGATACAGCAGCAAACCGGTGTGGGCGAATGTGGCATGTCACCAAAATGCTTGACTCTTGACACACAAGTCGTCGGCATGCACAACAAGGGATCACCTAGGATGCACATGGATGGTGACCATATCACATGTCACATTCAATAATTGCCTTCATGTGCAAATGCGGCCAGGATCTCGATCCATACCCACATGCATACCCTCCCCCTCTCTCTCTAGTAGAGAAGAGGGCCAATAAACTGCCCACAGTATGAAACTCCAGTTATCAGACGCTGAAGGTCACTGCCCCCCAAAGCTGCAGGCCTGACTGCACTGGATAGGCACTATCAGCTTGCAACTGAGCAGTGGCATCCTTGGCCCTTGTGTGTGACCTCTGGAGCTGTGCAACATAAGCCCTTTTGCTATGCAGTGAAGCACACACTGCTGATGTATGCACATATTGATGAAGCTTTGCTGCTTTCATGCACGGAATGTTGGAACTTACAAAGGCCATTGACAATGTCACAATTGTTGCTGCAGCAGTCCGCATTGGTGGCGCAGGTGCCCTGCCCATTTGGAATCAGATTAGAGCAGCCTGTGCAACACAGCAGCACACACAGCAGCACACACTGCAAGATGGACGCAAGCGCACTGCTGAATCACTCTACTAAATCATTCACTTGAGCCAGTTGGCTCAGGATTAGGCAAGCATGTAGAGTACAAGTCTGCCTATGAGTAGCAGCAATGCATGCACGCACACGTGTGGGGTACAAGTGCGGTGCAGTGCCCAACAGGAAGGGAGGAAGCAAGGCCGCAACGCACACAGACTATGCATATTCAAACAAGTTCAGTGGCACTACTTGCTCCAACGTTCTGGCTGATCATGGGGGATTACTCTCATGCCAGGCATTATATTCCTTGTTGAGCTGCTGAGCCACACCCACAGAACAACTGGTGGGGTGCAGGCTGCAGTTGTTCACCTTGTAGGATCCAGAGAAAGCTTTGCTGAACTGTCTTGTCAAGTCAACTGCACACCGGTGCAACATGCATGTACATTTCGCAGCTGTGGTGGTGTGTATCATTCTAGTGTGTGCGTGTTCTATCTCAAAAGCAAAGAATAACTCACATCGGCCGCCAGCGACCGTCCCGAGCCCATTGCAGATGGCGCCACCGACTCTGTCCGAGCCACAGCAATCAGCATTGCCTGTGCATGGTAGATTGGGGCCCTTTGTGCCGGGGGGGCAGCCTGTGCAAAGCAGCAGAGCCAGTGACAGCCTGGTGTTTCCTGCAGATAACTGGCTATGGTCATTTGATCATATACCACTGGGAACTGCTGCAGTGTGTTGAGTTGGGGAAATTGCTGGCCAACAAGGTTATCCTCATTTGGCTCCATCATGCACAGCTCAGACCAGCACATGGTTGCATGCCACAAGGATATATATCTAGGTCCCTCAAGTCAGACTGCTTTGCTTTATGCACTGTGCTGTGCTGTGTTGTGCTGTGTTGAGCGCTGTGCGTTCTGGGAATGGTGTGACTTCAAGAGGTGACTCACATATCGGGGTTGCAAGCGCAGCCAGGCCTGTATTGAGGCAGTTGTTGGAGCAGCATTGTGCAGATGTAGTGCACGCAATGCCGTTGGCAGCTCCGCCAATCTTGCAGCATGTCTTGACCAGTGGCGTAGCCGGGTTTTGGGCAACACAGTTGCCGGAGCAGCAGTTGATGTTTTCCACACATGTCTGTCCACTGTACAGCCTGTCAGCATGACAGCCTGCGGCACACATGCAGCAGATCAAGACAGTCGAAGACTTTGCTGGGAAAAACAATCAGCAGGACGGCTGGCTCTCGCCATTGCATACAGGAACAGTGGCATATGCTCAAGCGTCTGGGCGCCTCGTGCGTCTGCTCGAGCGGCCTGTTTGAGTTCACCACTGGCATACAGATGCTGCCCTGCTGCATGCCTTGCACAGCCAGTCTGATGCTTCTGGTGGACCATCACAGCACGCCATGCGCTGTACATCTATGCTTTGATGGGGGCGGCGCCTGCTGCATGAAAAGAGGCCACCGGTGGCTGTGCTGCAGCAGCAGCAGCAATTGCCTGGCATGACTTACAGATGTTGTCACTGCACTTGTTGCTGCAGCATGACCAGTCGTTTAGGCACGTTTGTCCATCCTCCAGCAAGTCGTTGTACCCTGCAAGTCAAACAGTAGCAGCAGTTGTGCATGTTCAAGAAAGATAGACCATTCACGTTGAGCATGCTCCGAGCGGTGCTGCTGAATGCACTTCTGGTGTCACAGCAACATGTGGCATGCTGTGTCATGCCTGCTGTTGCCAACATGAGTCATGCTGCACAGGGGGCGGGGACCTACCGGGGAACATGTGTGCGCCTAAACCCCCTGGCTGGAAGTAGTGCCCATGGGGGTTTTGCTGATGCAGCAGGTGCTCTAGGCTGTTTCCATACGAGTCATGTTGAGCGGCAGCTGGCTTGCTGCCAGATGACAGCAGCCGTGCTGGAAATGTTGCATCAGCTGTGGCCTTTGTCTCTGCCCCCAATCCTGAGTTTGCCGTCTCTGCATCATCCTGCAGCAAGAGACAGAGGGATTCCGGCACGTGCTCTGCTTGTGCACCCTTATCGCGACATGATCACAGCCCTCAGCAGGCAGCGGTTTGGTTTTTACAATGAACATGGAGCCATGGATGTGTTGCCTCACACCGGTGGGCTGAAAGGTCTGCAAACATCCCATCCATTGTGTGCCATGCATATCACTCAGTATCATTCTGAGGATTACCAGCCAGCCACAGGCTCAGCCAAGCAAGGGCTCCCCTAGTCTCCAAATATCTCCCTTGGATGTTTCTTGGAAAAATGTCGAAAACCACAGTGCCCCGAGAGCTCGTGTGTGATTCTGCCAATGACAGCCCACCTTTTTGGCATGATCACCCTTGCCCTGTACAGCTGCCTCCGCAGCATAGCCATCATTGCTATGCTCGTAATGATGTCTGTGCTCGCCTTCGTAACCCTCGCTGTGCTCGTGGTGCTCATGATGCTCATGGTGCCCATAGGGCTCCTCTGAAGTCCCATACTGCTCTTGGTACTGTTGTCTGCGCCGAGCACAGGAGCCATATCCGTATCCGTAAGGCTGCGGCGCATAATGGTTCATTTGAGCTGCTGGCACATCAGATGTCTTGGCGTCCTCGGCAGCAACAGTCAGTGCGAGACAGGAGAGCAGGACAAGAGCAGCAGTACGCAGGTACATTGTGCTTTGCTGCGTAAATCCTATATAAGAAACGATATAAGAAACGAATAGGTTTGCTTCAATGTACAATATGATTTGCACTTTTTGCTTTGCGAACCATGCCTGCCTGGCAGGCCCTGTTTACGCACGTACAAGGTTGGACACGAGCGTGTACAACCCAAGCAAGACGCTAGGGCAAACGAACCACTTTGGTGCATCGAACTGCAAGAGGTGAGGCACCATTTCTTGCACATGCATGCCGTGGGTGGTCAGCACCTCTGAGTCAGCTGACTCCTACACTCAAGGGGGCCACACAACTTCTTGCCACTGCTGCGCCAGTCCATTGCACTAACCACAACACTAGAGATCATTTTAGTACAGTTTCACTCTTGCTGTTTGTGTTCGCATGTGAAGAGCTGCAGCTCACTCCGCTCAACTCACCCCCCCCCTTCCCAGTATACTGGCGCAAGGGCTCTGACCTGAACTGTGAAGCTTCAGATCTAGCCAATGTCAAGTTTGTACCAAGTTGGTATGGGCATACAGTGTGACGATGATATGCATAAGCTTCAAGAGACGATGGGACCAGACATCTGTTCTGAGGCACTTTCTGTAGTTTATGATGAGCGCACCCGGGTGCGCTGGGCGCACCCGGGATCTCATGGGCCCATGAGATCATGATCTGCAGTGACCATGATGCAGTTCTGCTTCTAGAGCACAGGCAGGACTGTGCAGCACTCGTCAAACCAATGGAAGTCGGTCCATCTTTGTGATGAGTTCGCTTATCGTCCATCTGTGTCTGAGCTGCTGCAATTTTCTTTGACCGTTGAACTTGCAATGCAAGTCAATTGACTGCTTGGGGCCATGCAAGTCAGGCGGCAGGGATGACTACTACACATCAAACAGCACACCTCACGTACTTACAAAAAAAGTCGAGCTGTTGACATCGCTCGCCAGGCAGTTGACTCAACACATCTGAAAGCAAAACCTGTCAGCCAGGGCCTGGAAGCCTGCAGTCCACCAGAGGCTTGTCTGCACTGCAGGAACGGCAAAGATCATCATTTCGTCCATCTGTCTCTTATGGAAGCTCGTGTACGTCAGGCAGCAAGCGGACGCACTGTGCTGAGCTCTGATTATTTGAAGCTTGCGACAGCCAGGGTGAGTGAGCAGTTTGGCTTGTAATCCTCCTATATGAAGCTTTCGTTGCATCTTTAGGCCATGTGGTTCTCAGTCACATGGTGAAGGCCTGCACTGCCGAACAGTTGCACTTTGGAGCGTTTGCTCAACAGCATATACTGTGATGAGCAGCTCTGAAGCACTGCTTAACAGTGAAGTCTTTGAAACGTATGTGCTGCCTTGCAGGTCACCACATGAGCTCTCCCGTGCGCTGCTGGGCGTGTGCTGGTGTGGTGCTGTTGCTGTTGGCAGTGCTGAGCCACAGCGCAGATGCAGCACGAGGCAACACTCTGCAGAACCATGTATTGAGCGATAAGCTCCATCAGTACCACGCAGCACATGAGGATGTTCCTTCTTGGCAGACCCTTAATGATGCTGTGAGCATGGACGACAACATGAGAGTACTGGCAGAATATGCCTTGAATGCTGCAAACGATGATGGCCAAGCAGCAGATGCAGCTTTGCCTTCGATACCATTGGCAGCTGAGGAAGACACACCAGAATCCAGGCACAGACTTCTGGAGGAGTGGGCTGCCAGCACAGCAGATGATGAAGCAGATGCAGCAACCTCAGCACAAGCAGGAGATGCCCTGCCAGCCACAGCATGGCAGGATGAAGGAGCAACCATGGAGGCCAGCAGGAAGTTGTTGGAGGAGAAGATGATGGATGCCGCAGCTCAGGCGATAGCGCCTGCATGGCAGGAAGTTGTGTCCACCTTGGAAGCAAGCAGAAGGCTCCTGCAAGCCAGTGTCACAAACACCACACTCCTCAAGAAAGAAGCCAAGGCCGTCCTGCTCGCCTCCGATGCTTTCGGGATGGTTTACACCGGTGGGAACTTTGCAAGGGCTATCTTTGCGCTGCTCACACCCATGGTCGTTGCTGGGCAGACAGGCGCAGTAGCAGTGGATGCCAACTACCTCCTGAACTTGTCGCAGTTGCTTGCACAGTTTGTTGCCACGTTGGGTGACCTGCTGAGCAAGGGTGCGAGGTTGAACGCAGATGGCATTGCGCCTGTATGAACCCTGCAACGCTTGAGGGTGCTGGCATCAACAGCATCTGTAGCCTGGGTAACTGGGCAGCTTGTGGAGGTTGATGGGTAGTGAAGCACACAGCACATGGGGTATTCATGATGGTCAAACCTGAGGGTTTTGCTGCAGGAAAGCAGCTTGCTCGCAGTCCCTGGCAGGTCTGAGACGTAGCTTGACAGCAGGGACAGCAATTTTCTTTTGCAATATACTTCCTGTGTGATGCAGTTCATCTGCATGAATTGTGGCAAACCTTCATCTGTTGTGAGTGTTCTTGGGGTGTATATGCTTTGCCAAGTTATCTGCTATGCGCATGCCATTGACCATCGTCACTCGACAACTCTGGCGAGCAAAGTCTGGCAGGTGTAGCACTGTGCAGTGTGTGGTATGCTTTCAGCAGGATGGTACCAGGACATTCCTGGAGGTCTTCACAGCTGCATGCAATGCAACAGGGCACACAATGTGCAGCACAGCTTGTGTCTCTTGCAAGAGGCATCAAGGGGTTCAGCACTGCACCTATGGTGATCATGAGTATGGTGTTCAGCAGGCGGGATCTGTTTTTGTGTGGAACCTGCCTCATTGCTTTGTATGGAAGAAGGGCTTGAGCTCGATCTCAATGGAAGTGCAGGAAGGGCGCCATGTTGTCCCTGGGCATTTGTGCCCCTGAGGGCTTGTCAGAATGCTTCCTTTCAGATAGTGGCTGATGGTGCCAGCAACGGTGCATTGACAGCCGGCCTGTATGAGCCTGCGTGGAAGGGGCAACGGGGGCACAGAGTGTGCGGTGGCCACAGGAGGACCCTGCAGGCTAGCGAGCCGGACACAACACGTAATGTCTGGCTTGCACCGTCATGTGGCTATGGGTGAGAGTCCTGCAACCCTGCTTGATCACATGGCCTCCATGTGTGCGGCCGTGCTGATCTGCGTGTTGCAAGCTGTGTGCATAAAGGGTGTTTCATCAATGCAGAGACACCTCATGACCTGGTGCTATCTGGCATGGGTGCAGCCACAGTCTGCCCTAGGGTGATGGGAATGGATGGGCCTGACGACATGTAATCCTGGATGTCACTCTGTGGCATATGCGCACACATGTGTGCACAGCATGCTGGCCACGTTGGAAAGCATGCTGCCAATCACCTTTCAAGGCAGCCAAGTTGTGGCCAGATATTGGTTACTGATTCAGTAACACACATGGACTCAAACATTGGGAACCACAATTCGCAGCTGTGCACTCACGAATTGGTGGTCAGGCTGACAGGGTTGCCTGGGCTGTGGAAGCTGTACTGGGGCCCCGGGGGGGGGGG
>QAXK01003026.1:0-20509 GCA_004335735.1 Chlorella sp. KRBP | reverse complement strand
TCCCGACTGTGCACTACGTGCACTGGCGTGAACTTTGCTTGGCGAGGCCTGCCTGGCGATCTTTTGTGACGGCTGCAGCATCATGGCACCTGTCGTGAACGCCATGCAATGATGATGATGATGCCTACCCCATGCAGGCGTCCCTCCTGTGTGTACTGGAGGAGAAGCTATACGTGCCGTCGCACTCGGACGCAGCCGGCGAGCCCATGTACCCCGGGTGAGGGCTTGTGCACGGCCTGACGTGCGTGGGCTGCCACTGTCACGGCTGAAAGCTCGACCCAGCAGCGATGCATGCACTGGAGCGTTGGCAGCTGCACAGGCGCCCACACTTTTCTGCGCGTGCACAGCGGCAAAAGCAACATGGAGTGGCGGCCTCCATGTGAACGCGCCAGTGGTTGCTTGGGCGCGCGTCAGCACCTTGCTGTACGTGTTTTGGTGCCTGTGCCAATGGTCGCCACCAGCGTCCTGGGTGCATGAGTGAGTTGGGCATCATTCACATGTGCTTGGGCGCTGCGTGTGTGTGTGTGTGTACCTTGCAAACAGGGCTTCAGGCTGCATTAACCCAAAGAACATTGTGTGCGCGTGCACCGTGTGTGTGTGTGTGCACACAGGTACCTTGTGGTGGCCACCAGCGTCCTGGGCGTGGTGGCGGCGCGCATGCTGTCTGCCCGCGGCTACATCACGGCCGTGGGCAACTGGCTGGCACACGGGCTGTATGCCACCAAGGTGGTGATGCTGGTGCTGCCAGAGGCCTCCCTGGTGCGTTGGGTTGGGGGCCACACATGAGTGCCTGGATCATCACCTTCATCATCTTTGCATGGCGTTCAAGGCAGGCAGGCCGTGGTGCTGCAGGATAGGAGGATGCACACCGCCAATGCTGGGGGCAAAAGCCTGCCGACAAGTGCCGTGTGAGGGTGTGTCTGCTTCGTAATGGAATACGTGAGCGGCTTGATGCCGCTGCTACGCAATGGCAGGCTTTGGTCCAGCCACGCATCCTGACCTGTATGCTCCATGTCCCGTGCCCACGTGCCCGAACCCGTGCAGGTGCTCCCCTCGGTCATGCTAGTGCTCACGGCCACCGCGCCCATCTTCCTCATACCGCAAGCACCCGGCTCGGCCCCCTCAGCGCGACGCCGTGCCCGCGTGTCCCCACTGCTGGGGCTGGTGCTGGCGTGCGCCACGCTGCTGGCCGTGGCGCTGGCGCGGTTCGCAATCTTCGACGTCGTGCAGGTGCATTGTGGGCGGGTTAGGGGTAGGGGTAGGGGTAGAGGGGCGAGGATGGAGGGGCGTGAGCGTGTAGGTGCGTTGTGGGCGGGCAGGAGAGAGGGGAGGGGCGAGGATGGATGGAGGGGTGTGAGCGTGTAGGTGCATTGTGGGCATGCGGGCGGGAGAGATTGCCGAGGATTGATAGAGGGGTGTGAGGCTGGACGGGACGTGTGACGTGCTGCGCGTGGGGCCTGCATCTGTTGGATTGGGGGCCATAAGGCATATCAGATGCCATCTGGTGTACCAGGTATTGGCACCTGCATCGTGTGCCACCTTGCCTTTGTCTTGCAGAGTTCTTCCTGACGTTCCGCTTCCTCAAGTATGCCTCGCGTGCCATGCTGCGCTGCGCTGCGCTGCACCGTGTGTGTGCGCGTGTGTGCAGTTCTTCCTGTCATCCCGCCCGCCCGAGGGACTGCTGCTGGGCGTGCTGCTGTGCTCCGCCGCCGCTTGCCTGGCTCCTCAGGTGGCGGTGTGCCACCCAAACAGCCAGGTGAGACAGCACACACAGCGCTGGGTGCTCGTGCCTGCTGGTGAACACTGGGGACATTGAGACTGCTGTGCTCTAGAGCTTTGGTCTGGAAGGCAGCTGATCCGCGCCGTGAACGCTTTGCACCTTGTTGCCTGTGAAAGGTGTGGGTGCGTCCTGCCATCTGCCTCACCCTGTTTGCCGTCTGTCTGACTGTCTGCCGCCCCCTTTGCGCCTGCCTGCCTTGTTGCGCAGGTGGCCCAGAGGGTGCTGGCCACCCTGGCGCTCAGCGGCGTGCTGCTGGTGCTGCTGCAGCCGCCCCTGCCGCTGCGTGGCGGCGCGCGCTGCCCCGCGCTGCCGCTGGCGCTGTGCCCGCGGCTGTGGGACGAGCGCCACGTGCCCCTGCACGACGCCGAGGACGCAGAGGTGTGGGGCTCGGGGCTGGCACGCAAGGAGCACTGGCCCAGGTGAGGGAGAGAGATGGCATTAGGTGATTGGTATGATCCAAGTCACTCTAAGGAGGGACTGCCAGGACGGGCAGGGGACTGCTAGCGCACACATGCACATCGAACACTGCTGCTGCATGTCGGCACTATGAGCGGCGGGACATCTGATAGGCACCCACAAGGTGCCTAAACAGCAAACAGCAGGTGTATGCTGTTTGCTAGCGGCGTTGACCCGCTCTGCATGCATGTCGTCCATGCATGGCGTGTGCAGGTGGCTCCTGTTCGCTGCGCTGGTGGTGGGTGTGGGTGCCGGCGCACTGGGTGGCAACACGCTGCCCGGCTTGGGCAAGGCGGCGGGTGCTGGGGTCGGGGCCAAGGGGGGCGGCGGTGCGCAGGGCCCGGCGGGGGTGGCTGCGGCGATGCGGCGGCTGGTGGTGGCGGCGTTTGTGGGGGTGCTGGTGGGGGGTTACGTGGCGCTGGAGGTGGTGCCTCGGCAGGTGGCCTTGCAGGTGCGCACGCGCGTGTGTGTGGTGCCTTAAACACAACACAGACCGCTGCCTTTGGCAGAGCACAGGCTGGGAAGAGGGTTCTGCACATGGTGGTGGGAAGGCATCACCAGCTTAATCGTCAAGGGCTTCCCAGGGGCAGCAGGACCTTGAGAAGCTCAACATTCACATGCCTGCGCCCAGTGCTGTGTATGTGTAGCTTGTGGGTGCTGGCCGGGACCAAGCCCTGACGTGGTTTTGCATGCGGTGTTATCGTGCGTGCTCGGGTGCGTATACATGCATGCAGGTGCTGGTGCTGGTGTCGTGCATGGCGGTGGTGGCCTTTGTGTGCCTGCTGCCCCTACCCGCCATGAGGGGACCGCTGGCGCTGCCGGCCCTGGCGGCCGCATGGTTCTTCACCTGCTCAGTCACTATGCTGCTACAGGTGAGCAGGTGCACCGTCTTCGTGGTCGCTTGCGCGTGCACGCATGCGTAGCTGGTGTCCACGGCTGCTCCTCTTGCTCCTTGCCGGCTGCAAGCGTTACGTCATCACAGCACACGGGGTGACCAAACCGTGTCTCCGTCCAGCTTTTCGAGTTGTGGGCAAGAGTCCAGCGAGGCACAGGCAGCGGTTTGCAGCGGTTTGTTCGCCAGCAGCGACTGGGCAGTTGCTACTGATCACGGGGTGTGCAGTAGCTGCTCTTCCACTATTCCAGCACCAAGGTGGCCGTGCTGCCCTGCTGCCCTACTGCCTGCCCGGGCCTCTTTCCGCCCACAGTGCCTGCTATCGTGTGCCGCAGTACCTGCTACCCACCCTGCTTCCTGCCTGCTACCCACCGTGCTGCCTGCCCCTGCACCCACCTTGCTTGCAGGCCGAGCTGCCTCCTCCCGAGGCGCCCGTGGAGATGAGGCGCATGTTCCCAGACTCACACAGACAGGTAATGCGCTTGGGGACATGCTGGCAATGCACGGAGACAGGCTGGCAATGCAACCCACACTCAGACACCAGCGAGTGTGACGGCCAGTTGGCTCACTCGCTCACTCCTGCTACTCTGTGTGGTGGCGCTGAGCCTCACCCCGTGGCACACCGTGCGTCAGAATGCATGCGTGCACTTGATGCCTGATGCAAGTCGGATTGCTGAACGGTGCCACTCACCCAAACAGCCGCCCCGATAGAAGGCATGCAACGATATGAACAAGAACATCAACAACTTAATGCCCCGTCCATGCTGTGTGCACTGCAGGTGGAGGATGAGATTGCCACTGCCACGCGCGCGTCCCTGCTGGCCGTCTTTGCCTCCCAGGCCACGCTCATCGCCCTGGCCCTCAAGCTGCACGTGGTGGCCACGCTCACGGCACAGGACGCAAACATCGGGGGCGCTGGTGGGTGCGCTTGTGGTGCTGTGACAGGACACCGGCACCGGTGGAGGCGTACGCTGTGAAGGCCTGCTGCCAGCGTTGTGGAGGCGCGAGTGGTCAAGGCCTGATGCCGGCACACGCGTCCCTCCTGACAGCTGCTCTGACATCTGCCACCTTGCTCCTCTTCCTCTTGTTCCCCCTCCTCGTTGGCGTCTTGTTTATCTTCTTCTTCCCCCCTCCTCCTCCCTGGTCCTCCACCCACAGGTGCTGGCGTCAACAGCGCCTACGGCAGCGCCTTCATGGGCACCAGCGGCCACCACGGCTCGAGCGCGGCCGGCGTGCCGCAGCGCAGCGCCGCCGACCTCTTTTGCGGCGTGGTGCCCATGGCCTCCCTCAGCCGCTGGGGCCGCGCGCTGCGGCTGGACGGTGCGGGTGCGGGTGCGGCCGTGTCCTCGGGCTGCGGGCTGCTGCTGCAGCGCCTGGGCGGCGTGGGGCTCAGCTGGGCGCCTAGCCTGGGCAGTGCGTGCGCCGTGCTGGCGTACGTCATGTGCGTGTCGCTCAACGTGCAGGTCACAGGTGAGGTGCCCACGGGGGCTGGGCGCTTGGGTGTGTGTGTGTGTGCTTTGCATCTGGAGCAGCCATAATGAATTCAGGCAAACAGATGTGTGTGAGAGGGGAGGGTGGTGCTGGCAGCATACTCACCATGTCCACCTGTTGGCAGCAGCAGCAGGAGGAACACAGACATGAACAACAGACCGGCAAACGCCCACCACGCACGCGCCGCTTGCAGGCGGCACCCCAGAAGCCCTCTTCCTGGCCGCACCCCTGCTGCTCCTCCTCCAACAAGACCCCCTGGTCGCCCCGGGGCTCACCCCCGCCCGCCGCTACACCCTCCCCTTCATCGCCACCTGCATCAGCCTGCTCATCTGCAGCGCCGCCGACGCCCTGGCACCCCTGCTCGCGCACAGCGGGCTAGCGCTCAACTTCGCGCCGGCGGCGGGCGCCATGGGTGTGCGGGGCGGGCTGTACAGCGCTAGGAGCGCGGCGGCGGCGCGGCCGCTGCTTCCTTTGCTGGGGTCCGAGTCAGTGGCAGTGCTGGCGGGGCAGCAGGTGGCGGTGGCGGCGGCGTGCCTGCCTGGGGCGCTGCTGCTGGCCTGGGGCATGTGGGCGCAGAAGCCGCTGGATGTGGTGACGCAGGTGCGGGGCCACTGGGTTGTGTAGGGATGGGGTTGTATAGGGATGGGGTTGTGTAAGGATGGGGTTGTGTAGGATGGGGTGGTGTAGGGATGGGGTTGTGTAGGGATGGGGTGGTGCGAGCTGAGCTGGGCTGCCGCACAGCTGCAATGCGGCAGCAGCACCATTCACACGCGAAAGGATGGTGGCTGTTTGTAAGCACCACGTGAGAGAAGCCATGCTGACCTCTGGTCGAGCGTGCGTTGCGTCATCATCATTATCATCATCATCATCATCATTGCGTGGCGTTCATGGCAGGTGTCATGATGCTGCAGCCGTCACAAGAAGCGTTGTGCGTCTTGTGCGCAGGTATGGGCGGGGGCGCTGTGTGTGGTGGCGCTGCTGGTGTCGCCCCAGCCGGCTGTGTGGTACCTTGCAGGACTGGTGCTGCTGGCGGGGGCGGCGCACGCGGCCAGCGTCAAGCACACCAAGCGCGCCAACGCCAAGATCATCTAGAGGCGCACCACCTCCTTGGTGCTGGTGGACGCTGGACGGATGATGCTTGTTGCACACTGTGGCGGGGCATGTGCGGACGTGTGGTGTTGCCGGTGGTGGGCATTGCAGTTTCCGGACCTGTCTGCAATGGATGTGCCTTTTGCCGTGGTGAGCCGTGTTGCATATGTGAGCCTTGCTCCACAAACACGAAGGCGCTTCACCAACAGGACCGCATGATCACGCGTTTGCGGAACACGCGCATAAGAAAGAATACAAGTGTCAGGGCAAGGTGGGCGCGCGCCGCAGTGGCGTGCAGCAGCGGACAGCGACCCGCAACCTTTGCACCACAGCGCAAAGCACCGCCACCTCATCACAACATGCGCGCCCACGGCTGCTCCTCCTGCTGCTCCTCCTGCTGCTGCTCCTGCTCCCTGCCACACGCACACGCTCCACCAGCCCCCCACTTGGTCCGCTTTTCCATCACCGCACCATCCAACTCTCATGAGGTCACCATGTCTAGACGGGGTGAATAGGTTTGCTTCACGCCACTAGGAAGCTCCCCACACTAGAAGATGGGGTCGTCCTCGCGTGCGGCGGCGTTGGCGCTGGCCAGTGAAGCTGCCGTGGCCTCGGCCGTGGCCTCCAGCTCGTCAGGCGTGAGCCCGAGCACCTGCGCCAGCTCTGCACGCTTGACCGCGTCGTCCACCTGCAGTGTCGCACAGCAACACAGACACAAGTTGTTGCAGGGTCAACAGTGCAACTCAGTGTGCTCGGCCACGTCGTCCACCTGCACGTGACAAACAAGATGCAATGCATGGCAGAGCCTTTGGTGTGCACGCACGCAACGCGTGCCAAACAGATGTAAACGCAGACACCTGACTGCCCAGGTGCCACTCTGCCCCCGCCCTGCCCCCGCCTCCCTCACTCCACCCAGGACTAAACCGCAACCCTCCTGCACTCACGTTTTGGCAGAAGAGCGCGTACACGTCACGGATCTCCCCCCGCTCCGTCCAGCCCATGGTGGTCTCGCCTTGCGGCAGCGTGCGCGTGGCCGACAGCAGGTCCAGCAGCGAGGCGGTCGTCTCACTGGTGCGGCGCTGACGCAGCTGGCTGATGGCCTGCACCAGCAGCAGACGCCGCTTGGTGCCTGCCAGCTCCTTGGCCACCTGCTTGACCTGCAGCACGTGCACACGCCAACGACAAAAACAACACCAAGGTTAGCCAAACGTGACCCAAACGTGACCCCTGGCTGAGGTGCAGGTACACCAGCTGGCCCTTCATCACACTCGAGGCGCCCTTGCGTCACGGGACGGCACCACACCAGCTGCACCCGCCCAAACCCGCCCAAACCCTCCTCGTTCTGCATGCCCCACACGCGCGCAAGCCCTAAACCACGCCCACACCCTGCGTTCCTGGGCAGCTCCTCACAGCATCCCTCATCACCCCTCTCAAACCCTAGCCCTGGCCCTAACCCAGCTCCCCCAAACCCTAGCCCGTCCCGCACCTTGCGGTCGTCGAGCGCCAGCATCTTTGGCAGCTCCTCCAGCAGGTAGGTAGGGTTGAGGTCGCCCGTACCATCACTGATGGCCTTTTCAAACTCGCGCCGGAACAGGTTGCGCCGCGTCACCTCCTCAACCTTGCCCTCCAACGTGCCGCCCGCCGCCGTCACCTCCCGGATGCGGTCAAGGGTCCAGGGCCCGTCCTGCGCCCACCACCGCATTAGGGTTGGATTTAGGGTGAGAGTTAGGGTGGACGTCACGTGTGAGAGGTACCTGCTTGCATTATGGAACCTGGTGAGCGTCGCTGCCGCTCACCATTGCTGATGCAGAGGTGCCGTACACCTCGGTGCGTGCCGCCTTGAGCACCTGCACACCACCAATACCACCACCAGGGCGGCTAAGCAAAGCTTGAGAAGCGCGCTCAGATTGCGTGCGAATGCTGCGAGTGGATGAAAATATCCAGCACCATTGGCTTGTGACTTGAGCCCACAGCCAGCAGCAAGGCCCGTTGACCGCCATTGGTAGGGCGCATTGCGCGCGTTTGATAGGGCGCAGTCAGGCCTGCCTGCCTGCCTGCCTGCCTGCCTGCCTGCTGCCTGCCTGCGCACCTTGTCTCCCTGCTCCTTGCTGAGGCCCAGCTGCCCCCGCATGTTCTCCAGGTACTGAGCCTTCTCCTCCGACCACGGACCTGAAGCAACAACACAGAGTGCACCCATACAAATGATATTGTACGCACGCGGAGGCGTTGATATTGTACGCCCGCGGAGGCGTGTCATTTGCCAGACGCAACAAACCACACACGCACACACACACAGTGGCTGCTTTCGGCGCGCTCCGTTGCTCACGCCAGCCCTTGCCCCTTGCACACTTCGCGTGATGATGATTACCTATGCTCATCTGCTTGCGAGAGATCGCCGCGCCAGATGTAAAGCTCGACACACACACACTTGTTCCCCCTTGCTGCTGCTGCAGCCCGCAGCGTGCAGATCCTACCCATCACGCACACGACAACACAAAGGCCTTGCCTGCTCCCATGACCACACAACCCCCCTATGTGCAGATCCTCCCCCCCCACGACATGCAGACCCTAGCCACTCCTGCCCTCACTCACCGCTGCGCATCACCTCCTGCGCCTGACCCTTGTACGCCTGCTCCGCCATGTCTCCCTGCACGCTCATGACCTCCATCTGGTTCATGCCCAGCAGGTCGGCCAGGGCTTGCAGCCGCGCCATGTCAGCGGAGCGCGCGGCCTGGTCAGCCTTCTTGCGGATCATGCCGCCCACGGGAAGCTCCACCACGTCACCTGCGGTACGAGGCAGTAGCAAGCAGCACGAGCAGTCTAAGGAGTACAAGCCAAGCAGCGTGCACAGTGTAACAGAACGAGGCTGCAGCCCCTCGTGTCACACCGGTCATGATGGCTCACCCCATCCCACCACGATGACTCACCCATCATGACGCTCATCATGAGGTCCTTGTACAGCGTAGAGCGCGTCTCGGGCGCCACGTCGTCCTTGAGCGTGATTTCCTTCTGACCCTTCTGCTCGTCCTCGCCAAACTCGCCACGCGTCGCCTGCAAAACAATCAGGCAGTCAAGGAGTCAAAGAGTGAGTGAGTGAGTAAAGGGAGGAAGGGGAAGGAGTAAGGGGAGGGAGTAAGGGGAGGGAGGGAGCACAGCTCCCGAAAGGCGCCCCAACGCATGCCTGCGAATTGTGGGACCATCTGTTTGCCGTAACTGGCTCCACCAGACGTAAAGCTCGGCGCACATGTCGCCCCAAACCAAATCACTAAACTCACCGCCATTGCCTTTTGCACTGCCGCCAGCGCCTCCGTCCGGACCTTGTCCGTGCCCCCCGGAGGCACCGTGGTGACCGTCGTGTCGATGGTGGCGGTGGACGGGTCAAGGCCAGGGGTGGCAGGACCAGGGGCCGTGGTGGTGCTAGGGCTAGTGCTGCTGCTGGCGTCGGCACCTGGGGGCATCTTGACGCCTGCACGCACGCAGCGCCACACGCCCGTACGCACGCAAACATCGTCAAACACCGTCTGCGACTTCTGCCCTGCACGGAGGGTCGCTGCGGGAGGGCTGGGCAGGCGTGTTAGGGTATCATGCATGCGCAAGCCCTCACCCTCTGCCTCCGCCGCCTTCATTGCCTTGGCCATGATCTCGGCAATCTCCTTCTTGGCGGCGTCCGTACCCTTGACCTGCAGTGGGGTGGGCACATGACCGCCACATGATTGCCACACTAAGCCACACACTCTGCTGCGGGATCGGCAGCTTGGTCATGTGTCAACATGAAGGCATGATGATGATTGAGCCAGTGCTGACGAAAGCAGCATGGGGCCCGTGCGAGCGGCTTTCACCCTACCCATCGCCACGCTACTACTACTCACGCGTTCAAGGACGGGCGTCACGACGATGGCGTTGAACTGCACCGCCTTCTTGAGCGCTGCGGCGGGCGCCTTGCGGTCGTTAGGGTTTGCGTTCTTCTCCTTGAGGGCGGCCTGTATGTAGGACTTGAGGCTCTGGCGCGACACCTGCACGCCACAGGGTACAGGGCGCATGCATGAGGGCACAGCCAGTCAGGGTGGGGTGCAGCAGGTGCGGCGTGGGGGGCGCAGGCCTCATGGTGCTGCTACGCAATCTGCGACCCGCTCTTCCTGTCCCCTTGGTTGGACCCTGCCCTGATAAGCTACATCCAAGGTGCATAGGGCCCTTGTGTTGTGCTGTTCGTGTGTGGTGTGTGTGTGCGTATGTGTGGGTATTTGCATCTGTTTGGGCGCCTTGGCAGGGCCGATGCAAGTGTGTGGCACGTCTCCAGCCCCCCCACCAAGCGCTCACCTCCTTGCACACGTCCAGTGCCACGTCCGTGTCAATGCGCAGGTCCTTGACCACCTTGTCCAGCCCTTGCAACTCTGGCTCGCTCACGGGGCGCACGCCCTTCTCGTACACGGCGCTGAGAGCATGCATACACACCATGATGAGGGCACACCAGGAGTTGGAAGGTGGCCAGAGGCAGTCATTGACTAGCATGGCAGCAGGTGGGCCATGACCAAAGGCGCGCTGTTCCCACCACCGCTGCGAGCGATATCTCCACCACAGGCTCCCGGCACCTCCCCACCCTCACACCAGGTTCTCACCTGATGGCCTCCCCCAGCACCTTGCCCGTGGTCTCGCGCTGCACCTTCTTGGCCACGTCGGCAGGCAAGCACAGGATGCGCCGCACACGCGCCAAGTCCTCCAACTCGGCGTCAGTCCACGGACGGCCCTCAGCCACCTGTAGGCACAACCACGCGAGAACAATGGAGTGGAGTGAGTGAGGTGGTGCTCATCTGGTGCAAAACCTGTTTTTGGCACGCGTGGCGTCCAGGACATCTGGCCAGTAAGCAACTGATGTAAACAGCGCGTCGCACAAGCACGCGCACTAACAGCGTTGCAGCAGCTCCACCTCCCTCCCCGCCCTACAAAGCCCTAAAACGCATGCAGAGGATGGCTTGTCTCACCAGTGACGTGAGCTTTGCGTGGTAGATGCCCTTGTGCAGCATCAGCGCCGCCTCCGGGCTGAAGCGCACGCGGTCACACAGCTCTCCCAGGATCTGCGCGGTGACACACGTCCACCACCACCACAACAACAAACACAGTGTGGCAGTGTCAACACCCATGTGGTGGCCGCACAGCTCACCCAACACCTGCACCAGGCAACGCCGTGTTTCTAAAACCACAGAACAAACACGCGCCCAGGTGCCCGTCTCCCGCCTTGGCTAGCGCACCATGGCAGGTGATTCCGCCTTGTCCATGCGCCCCGACGCCACCTCCGCCTTGAGCAGCTGTCGGTACAGCTGAGAGGCCACCTCGTCCTGCAGCGCCTGCGCCGCAACGGGCGTGAGCCCCAGCATAGCCTGCGACACACCACCACCACCACCACCAGCACCGTCAGCACAAATCATTGAATGCGACAGTGTGTGTGCGCAAGGAGAGGAAGGAGCGCACACACATGCGCGGGCGCTGGCACGCTCTCTGAAAGTGAGGCGGCATTGCAGCGGTTCAGTGGTGGCCGCTGCATGTGCAACTGAACGGCGACCGCTGCATGTGCAGCTGAACGGCAGCCGCTGCAGGTGTCCCTAGTGCCATCACCCCCAACGCACCAGCAGGTCGTTGCTGTCCGCCTCCAGGGCAGCGTCAAACGACTGCGACCGCTTCATGCGCTCCTCAACGAAGACCTGCACAAGCAGCAGAACCACCAGCAGCAGCAGCAGCACCACCACCACCGTCAGCACAGGACGCTGCCATGAGGACATTGCACTGATTGGCACGCCTGCACTTCCATCAAAGCCAAGGCTGCGCCTCCGTGCCTCTACAAGCGCCCACATGCGGCAGGCGCGTACCGCCCCCCCGTACCGCCCCCCTGTACCGACCCCCGTACCTTGTACAGCTCCTTGAGGTCCCTCTGCCGCCCGTCCTGCGCCAGCGCACCCCCCTGCAGGCTCACTGCCGCCAGGCCAGGCAGCAGCTCCGCGTCACCCGCGCTGGCGGCAAGCTGCCGGCTGTACTCAATGGCCTCTTGCACCGGGCCCACAATGAGCTCAGGGTCACGCGTCTTGGCTGCGCGGCAGCACCACAGCGCACAGTGGATGCGATGGCATGCGTTTGGATGAGCACTCGTCCGTACCACCACCATTACAGAAGCGCAAGCGAGCGGTCATGTGCTTCTGTCTCGCCCGCAACCTCTGCCCCACGCTGCACGCGCTCCCATGCCAAGCCCTAGCGCCTCCATGCTGAGCCCAGCCCTCACCCGTGACCCTGAGCACGTTGATGGCCTTCTCCATGAGCCCCTCCACCCGCTTGCGCGACGCCTCCTTGACCAGCTCCACCGCCGTCTCGTCCATCATCTTGACACGCAGTTGCTGCTCCCTCAGAGAGCGGAGGAACTCCCTGCCACGCGCAGCAGGGTGGGTAAGTGGCAGGCAGCAGCACATGAGCACGCGGCGGCAGCTGCTATTCACGCAGGGAGCGGAGGAACGCCCTGCAGGGCCCATGGGGCAGGGGGGCAGTAGCACCTTGTGTCCTGTTCCACGGTTACCTGTCTGTGCGCAGCCCCTCCTCCGCTTGCTTCTCCGCACCCTCACCTTTTTGCACCCCCAGCCTCTCTGGCCTCATGCTCCCCTGCCTTCGTGTTCCCCGTCCCCAACTGCTCCCCTGCCCTCTTGTTCCCTGTCGCCAACTGCTCCCCTGCCCTCATGTTTTCTGTGCCCACCCTCACCTGTCAGCCCTGAGCTCCCCTCCCTGCTTCTCTGCACCCTCACCTTTCCGTACCCCCAGCTTCACTTGCGTCCTGCTGCCCTGCCGTCCTGTTCGCTGTCCCAATTGGTCCCTCACCTGTCAGCCCTCAGCTCCCCTCCCTGCTTCTCCAGCATCGCCCTGAAGATGGCGCGGGCGTTGTCGCGCCGCGCCACAAACACCTGGGCGTCCGTGATGTTGAACATCTCGCGCCAGGGGAGCAGGAAGGCAGCCTTCTGGTCGCCAAACACCAGCTGCGCACCAGCACGTGAGCACGCATGCACACACGAGCGCGAGCAAGGGCACAACTTGAAGCATGGCGTGCATCCCGCCGGGCCATCCGGGACAAGGTGAGGGGACGAGGCAGGCTAATCAGATAACCCGCCTGCCCAAGCAACACCACTTGCCCCCAGGCTGTGCTCCAACACCCAGACCCACGCAAGCGCGCGCACAGTCGTGCAAGAGCGTGAGCTTATCACACTTGCGCACCTGTGAGACGTAGATGAGTCGCTGGAAGGCCTTGCGCTGCTCAAACTGCTGGTTGCGGTCCTTGGTCTCGTACCCCTGTGCGTGCACCACCACCACCACCACCACCACCACCAGCATCATTAGGCGCCATCATGGGTGCATGGGTGCACGGCAGGCGTCATGGTGCTGCAGCCAGCACAACTGTGGACCGTCAAGCAGGCCTCACAAGACAGAAAGCGCACCTGTGTGTACCGCTGTGTGCGCTGCCGCACACTCCACATCATCCTCTACCCTGCCATGGCTTCACACGCACCTGTCGGAAAAGCTTCTTGGCCACCTCCTGGTGCACGGGCGCCGCCTCCTCGTCCGTCAGGCCAAGCGCCTCCTTGAACGCCAAGAGCTTGGGAGCCTCATCACCACTGCGACGACGCACACACACAACAAGCCAAGCACGCAGCGGTACGTTTGCCCGCAAAGCCACCTTGACCGCGGCTGAGTAGCCAACCGCCTGCCTGGTCCCCACTGGCTGTGGTCCCGGCCACAGGTGGCATGTCCAAGCGCAAGCCTCTGTGAGGGTGCACCTGTTTCCCCAAACTCCTCTGCCCCACCACGCCGTAGTTGCCATCCTCTCCCAGCAGCTCTCCCGAGTTCCCACTCCCTCCTCTGCCCGTCCCCTCCTCTGCCCGCACCTGAGCTGCTGCTCCCCCGAGGGAATGAGCGACTCCAGGTACTGAGAGTAGATCTTGCGCACGCCCTCCAGGTCAGCACGGTGCAGGTCCACGCCAAACTCACTGCTCACCTGCAGTGCCGCAACACAACACAGCACAGCATGCCACGTGGCACATCACACGCCAGCATTGCTGCTGTGAAGTCCACCGAGGCTGCGGCTGACAGCGGCGAGCCAGTGTGCTTGCCAGTGGCGCTGCTGCTGCTGCTGCTGCTGCTGCTGCTGCTGACCGTGACGTTCGCCGTTGTGCCGTCAAGGCACCGCGTCGCTCTAGCCGGGGTGCGCCCATCGAGCGGGGGCGCCAGTGTGCTCAACCCACCCACCTGCTTGACCACCTCGGGTGTCAGGTCCCCAGGGTCAGGCAGCTCCACAATCTTGTTGTAGAGCGCCACTGCCGCCGCCGAGTCGCGCTTCTTCTTGGCTGCCACGGCCGCTGCGCCCGCCGCCACCGTCGTCACGGTCGCCATCACGTACCCCGCTGTGTCCTTGTTCTCAGGCTCCACTGCGCACAGGCACATGCGTTGAAAGCTTCAGACAGCGTCGGTGCACGCGTGGCGGATCCGCTTGTGGCGGCTGCCGCTGGCACGCCCCCCTCCCCTTTGCTGTTGTATTCACATCTGCGTGCTCCCCATGCTGCTGCTGCACCTGGTGATGCCCTGCCGAACTGCAGGCCGAGGAAGCCGGCCGCGCCCACGAAGGCCAGGAGCCCGGGGTAGAAGAGCGGCAGCGCGATGGACGTGAGCGAGGCCTGGTGCTGGTCCATCGGCCGCGGGTACGCAAAGGGCTTGTTGCTCGGCTCCTCCGCCAGCACGGTGAAGGACGGAAAGGTGAAGGGCTGCGGCGCGCACCACAAGCATCCCACACGACGATATCCGGCAGGCGAGCGTGCAGTCACGACCACCATCACGTGCTTGACGTGCAAGGCTGCGTCGCTGCTGCTCTCGCTGCTGGGCGCCTCGCTTGAGGCCGAACCTGACCTGCCCCGTAGCCGCACGCACCAGTTCCTGCACCTCGCGCTCAGGCGCAGAGGAGGCGCAGATGCGCATCATCCTGCCCGCGCGATGGTGCACCAGCGCCGGCAGGCCCCCGCGCACGGCGGTGCTGCGCTGGGTCACCGCAGCTCCCGCCGCAGAGGCGCATTGCTGCTGCAGCATCGCTCTTCAGAGGTCCTGGTTAGGTGCTCTGTGCTGCTGCTGCTCTTGGTGCAGCGCCACAGGGAAAAGGACGATCCTGGAGGGCGGGAGGCTCGACACCGCGTGCATGAGGTCGTGCGGCTCAGGCGTGGCTTGAGGGGCGTGCCATCTTTCAGGACCACTTGCCAGGTTGCTACTTGCGGCCGACGCCTTTGATTGAGCGCCCCGCGCCGCCCAGGGTTGCGTGCCCATACCGTGCAAATGCACAACACGCACACTACTTGGGTCCGAGGCAGGGGTTGGGCGCCCAAGACTGCAGCGGCAGGACGTTCCTGGCAAAGGTGCCGTCCCCATAGTCAACGTTTCCCGGTGCGCTGTAGTGGCACACAGTGAAGAGGCCCGGCAACTTGCTTCCACCACTCCCGTCAGTCACGCCGCTGGGGCAGTTGCCCACGGCGCATCCAATCCTGGTGGTGCCGTACCAGATTGCCTGCAGGCAGTGGGCATATGTGGGGGGGCGCCCTGTCAGTGTCTGCCCACAAGAGGCACCAGTGTGTAGCTGGCAAACGGGCGGCCAGCCTTAGCAACCAAGGCAGCTGCAGGCCAGGCCAGACACCACGGAACCTCTTGTGTGCCTTGGCTCCTGGGTGCCGGCACGCTCTGGCCTGAGATGGTGCCTACCTATTCTCCCTCGCTGCTGATCACTTTGGTGCCGTGACGAGGTTGCGCGCTGCCACGATAAATGCAAGTGGCACACATAGTACACACGTAAGCGTGCAGCGCACTTCACCTGGGTGAAGTGGCCGGCGGGCTCCTGCAGACCCGGCCGTGCCCAGTCGTACAGGCACACCTCCCAGTCGTACCAGGTGGTGAGCGAGGTCAGGTAGTCCTGGTGCACGCCCAGGTTCTCACCGATGATGCCACGGCCGACCTCCGAGTGCATGAACGTGCACCTGCGGGGAGTTGGTGGTGGTGCCCAGTGCGAGAGACGGCTTGAAGTTAGCACGAGTGAGCACGAGCAGGACACACGGGCAGCCCAGGCCATCAGCAGCCCTGAAGCAGCCCCATGCTGTTGCAGTGGCGTTCCCCAGTCAGCACACGCTTTTCCTGCAAGGTTAACGCGCGTAGACGTGCGCACCTGTCAGCCCAGACCTGGGCGGAGGACGCCAGGCTCCAGTCCCAGGTCAGCGCGGGCGACCCGTGGCGAGCCCGCTGGTCGTTGACGATCAGCACTGCATCAGGTGATGCGTTCAGGACAAGGGGCTCAGGCACCCTGGGTTGCGGCCGACCTACGCGAGCCAGCGCGTGTTTGTGCTGTGTGCGGCGATTGCTCGTGCCCCTAAGTGAAACATCGCCGCCGCTGTTCCTGCAAGCGGTCCTCTCATCAAGCACATGCACTCACGGGTGGTGGTGGGGTCCACAATCCCGGCAGCTGCCGACCAGGGGAGCCCTCCATAGGTGCTGCTGCTCCCACTGCTGCTGCTCCCGCTGGTGCCGCCGCTGCCAGTCACGAACCACGGCGGCGGCGAGGGCGGCGGCTGGGTGCGCAGCTGCAGCCTCCTGCCCCCGGCGCCTGCGTTGAGCTCAGCGCACAGAGTGAGTCCAAGGTTTGGACTCGGTCAGCTTGGGGCACACTCAGGCCCCAGAGAGGCACTAGAAGGAGAGCCACTCGTACCTGCTTGAGCTGTGGACGCTGCGAGGGAGAGCAGCAGCGCCACCGTGAGCGCCATCACGGTCAAAGTTGAATGTGCGGCTCCGTGGACCCGCTGGACAGAAGCCCGAAGTGGTGAGAAGCACCAGCTGCTGTATATAAGCCTACTAGTAGAGCTCGTGCTGCACTGCGGCGCTTGAGGAGCTGATGCCGTGAGTGGAAATGGCTGGATCCAAAGGCGGCGAAGTCGCGCGTGTGCACGAGAGCTGCGAAGGCGCGAGTGCGGCTTGGTAGCTCTGTGTGTGAGTGTGTATGCGGCCTGCCTCCTTCTGCGCTGTGGTCCTTTCCGTGCGCGCAATCCATTCCGTGCGGAGTTACGAAATCCACGGCTCAGGAGAGGAGGAGGACGACGAGAGGGAGTGCTGCTGCTGCTGCTGTGAGCTGCTGCTGTGGTGGTGCCGCCGCTCCTTGCGGGACATGCGCCGCGTACAGCGCCATCACGCCGGCAGGACAAGCATCCACACACGCAGTCGTGGACCAGTGCTAGCTTCAGGAGGTGCTGCAATGCTTTGCTGCTGCTCATCTGGGGCAAAGTCGAGCATGCGCCACCTCATCTCGGCTAATGCTCGATCTCGATCCGCAGCGCACACATTCGCTAGAAGGTCCTCGCAGTGTCGCAGACTAACGCAGTAATCACGCTTAAACCGAGCCCACGTTGCTCTTCGCCAAGCAATTGATGAAGAGCCTCCTCGGCGCAGCACAAGCAAACAGCAGCACAGCGAGAATGGCACGCATTCAAGTGGACGTTGTCAGCGACACAGTGTGGTGCGTGGCAGCATGCACGCACACCAGGAGCTGCAGGGGACATGCACGCACCTGGGCGCGAGCGCTTATGTTGCGCACGCTCCAGGTTTCCAGAGGGAGGGCCGTGCAGCTGTGCAGCAGCAGCAGCAGTTGCAGCAGCAGCTGCAGCAGCATGAGCTCAATGTGCAAAGCGACGACTGTCCCTGCCGCCGACCCCTTGCCTGTGCACAACGCAGCCCATGGTGCTTCGTGGGCAAGCGGCGCCTGGAGCAGGCCATCCAGCAGGTCCCCGGGCTGGACGTGGAGGTGCGCTGGCACCCCTACCAGCTCAACCCCAACGCCTCGGACGTCGGGGAGAACAAGCTGGAGATGTACAAGGCCAAGTTCGGCAGTGCGCGCATCCAGCAGATGCTTCCGCACATGACCAAGACGTTTGCGGAGCTGGGCGTGCAGTACAGCATGGGCGGGCTGACGGGCAACACGTTCAACAGCCACCGGCTCATCTGCTGGGCTGGCAAGGTGGCGGGCGCGCAGCAGCAGAACGCGCTGGTGGAGGAGCTCTTCAACAACTACTTTTCACAGGTGCGGGAATATAGAAGGTGGAAGGGACTGGCGGCATGTGTCGTTTGGGGGCGGCAGTGCTTGGCACTGTGGGCTTCGGGCCACTTCCGCCGCAGCCTCTAGTGTCACACATTACAGTAAGTCTCCGCGTTACGTGATTCTAGTGTCACCCTTCGCACGCACGCAGGAAAAATACATCAACGACGAGGAGGTGCTGCTGGCGGCCGTGGCCAAGGTGGGCCTGGACGTGGAGGGCGCCCGGCAGGTGCTCGAGGGCAAGCACCCCGACGTGGACGCCGAGGTCAAGCAGCAGCTGGCAGGGGCCAGGCAGCAGGGCATCTCGGGCGTGCCACACTTCACCATCAACAACAAGTGAGGCGCAGGCCCAGCTTTGTGGTGAGCCATTGTCGCATGCCGACACCAAGTTTTTGCTTAACTGCTACTTGTGGCGCCCGCACCGCGTGTGCAGGTACCAGGTGTCAGGCGCGCAGCCCCCCGAGGAGTTTGTGAGCATCTTTCAGGAGCTCCTGAGGACCGCTGCGCCCTCGGGCGCAGGCAAGGCGGACAGCAAGGCGGAGGCAACGGCGTGCACGCGCGACGGCGCCTGCCTCTGAGCGGCTTGACCGTCTGGCCATGACTGCGTGTGCCATGCGTGGCAGGATGAGTTGATGGTGCTTTAGCGGTGATGGACGCCGGTGCTGTTGTGTTGTGGGGGAGATGACTGCTTGCAGGAACACAGCCAATCAGAGACAGGGAACCATGCTGCCACCATGAAGAGGGACTCCATTTATTGTCGCAAGAAGTCCGCGGGTGCGCAGAGGGTGGAAGAGCAGCGCTTGTCTACAAAGTGGCCGCCGGAATCGTGGTGCAAGGGAAACACCGCAGGTTTCACTTCTTGCTTTGCTGCGTGGCCAGCCCGACGCTGCGCAAGTCCCCCGCCGTGTCCTTGAGGAACTTGGCAACAATCATCTGCACACATCAGACCACGCAAAAACAAGATTGCGATCAGGGTCCCAGCTGATGAAAAAATGCAAGCAAAAAGCAGCTGGCAACTGCGCTGCGCACCTTGAGCTTGGGCACCTCCTCGTCTGCTGTGAGCTGGGATGAAAGGTGGCCGCCAGGTCCGGCCTTGCTCCAGTTGTAGAGCGTTGGGATGTACGTGAGCGGAGTCTCCTTGTCCAGCCTGCGCACCAGGTTGGTTAGCGTCACCATCGCACACGATCCACCCACCCTAACCCTAACCTGAGTGCACCCATAGTTGGTGGTGTGGTGTGGCCTATCACCACGCGGCCGGCGGCGACTGAGCGAGTGCGTGGCGGACCTGAGGGGGTGCGTTTCGCTGTGCCACTCGTCCTCGCTGCCCACGTCCACCTCCAGCAGGGCACCACCTGCCTTTGCCACCAAGTCTCTGCGCGCGACGAGCGCAACAGGGTGGAGGGCTCCTCAGGCGCGTCGGGCCTCGGGGTGCACTCCCACGTGCACTGGCCCCACCCATCCCACTCACTCACTTGACGATGGGGCCTGCCACAAAGCAATCGCCACACCAGGGCAGGCCGCTAGGCGTGCCGTCCACTGTGCCCGACACAAAGATCACGTAGTGCGGCGCCGGCTCAGCCAGCAGGAGCTCCAATGCTTCCTTGTACGCCGCGTGCGGCACACGCTTGAAGAAGGTGGGCGGCCTGCGCAGGCGCCAAAGCTTGCCCAGCCAGTCAGAGGAAAGCATCGTCTCGAGCTACAGCCAGCCCACCCACACTTTGTGCATCCCATTCTTCTGTTCTGCGCGCGTGGGCTGCCTGCTGGCACCGGGTCCCGCCTTTGCCCGCCACCCTCAGATCGGCTCACCGCTGCAGCGCCTTGCGGTGGGGCGAGCTGCGCGTGGTTGTCAGCGGTGCCTTGCGCAGCGGCTGCCTGGCGCTCGTGTGGAATAGGAGCCATACGATGTAGATTGACGCGCAGACCAGGGCGGCGCGACTAACGAGCCCGAGACCGCTTCGCTTGTGTCCCGCCATCTGATGATGCACGCTTCGTGTGTGTATGTGTTGAGCGAGTGATGTGCGCTGACTGTGTGCGTTTGGTCTCGCTACTGCTGCCGTGCTCTGCGGTACGCCCACCATCTGGACCTTTTCCACGAAGCCCCGAGAAGGTGACGCTGACGCACTACCATCAAGTAAGCTCTCACAGGCCCAAGAGAGAAGTTGCAAAGTTGGATCACGGCATGGGCACGCACGCACCGCACGCATCCAGTCCCCACGCATCACCAGCAAGCAGGCAGCTTTACTTGCAGGGCACTCGCGTGCCCCTCTGCCTCAGGCAACCCGCCGCAAGATCAGCAGGAAACAGAACGCACGCCGCGCGCGCACACCAAAGAGCAACACCCGCACGCCCCGCCCAGCCCCCACCACCCGCGTCCGCCCCGCCGCGTGTTCCGCGCAAAGGCAAGCAAGTGGCAGCACCGAGAGCAGGCAAAGCGCGCGCACGCCGCTCACACGCCCATCCCATCGTCACACAACAGCAGCGTCCGACAGGTCGCTCCGCACACACACACCAAGGACAGGGTCACGGGTTGTGGTCGTAAGTCACAGTCAGGAGCGGAGCACGCGTGTGCCGCATGCGAGGTGCCGTCACATGCCGCCGCACGCCACGCTACTACCGCCCACGTGGTGAGGCAGGCTAGGGCAAGGCACGCGTTTACGCGGCCTCCTCC
>QAXK01003024.1:0-11976 GCA_004335735.1 Chlorella sp. KRBP | reverse complement strand
GCCAGGCGGTGCGGGCACACGTCCTCCACGCAGTGCCACGCGCCCTGGCTGTCGGCCCACAGCACCAGCGACAGGCCCAAGACGTCCACCTGCGTTTGCACCATCACCAAGCTGTCCATGCGGCGTGTGGCGGCTTCCTGTGGTTGCCCGCGCCCACCCCGGAAGGCCAAGCCTCGCACACGCACAGCTCGCGGCGTCTTGAGGTCTAGCGTGTCCAGCAGGGCCACAGGGTACCAGTGCTTGGTCCAGGTGAACTTGCTGCTGTCCGCCTGGCGTGGCTGCGTCTGGGAGGCGCCTGCGCCAAGGGAAGGGAAGGTCAAGATGATTTCGGCGCCGCGACCACAAGTTTGACCACGGCGCGCGCTGGGCACCTGCAGCCGACGCGCTGCCGACTCGCCTGCATGGCTTCCCTGGCCGTTCTGTGTTCGCTTGTTGAGCTCGGCTTGCTGTTCAGCGAGGGGTCCGCCAGAGGCATGCAGCACCGGAGATGGGGGCAGGCGGCGCGCGAGCGGGACGGGCCGGACGTGGATGAGCCGACGCTGGACGCCGCGCGCCACGTTCGCTCTCCTTTGAGCTGAACGCATTGAATGGTACGGCAGGTGCGTGTGCGACGCGCGAACGTGTCGAGTCCGCTCTGGGCTCCGCGCTTCTACAGCTGCAGGAGCCTCCCGCTGCGACCGCGAGTGAGCTCGTGCGTGTGTGCCGCACCGGTGGTGGTTGGGTCGATGGTGGTTGTGGGTGAAATCTGGGTGGGCATACAGGCTTCAGTTTAGGCAAGGTGCTGCTCACAAGATGATCCAGGCTTGGTCCTTCCACGGCTCCACTCATCCCCAGTGCCTCGCGTGCGCGCGTGTGTGAGCGTGAGCGCATGATGAGTTCTGGAGCGGCACAACAAGCTTTGCAGTGGTGCACGCACAAGTGGACATCACGCAGGGTGGGGAGCCCAGGCACGCAGTGCTGCAAGGCACCTGGCCACACGGGGCTGCCGGGGCCACGCTGGCGCGTGTTATTGTCGGTGTGCGCAACCGCACGGGCGGTTGGCCAAAAGGATTGGGTCGCTGGCGGTCACAAGACTGTGCAGGCACACACATGCACGGGCAGACACAGTCATGCGAGCCTTGCCTTTGCTAAAAGGGGAAGGCTAGTCAGGGGGATCACGGGTCTGCAAACCAAGATGCCTGCAAGTGCAACGCCATACATTAACGGGCCTGGGCCCTTGGAACACAGCCCAGTCGCCGCCAGCCACCTCGTTTCCCGTATATACATGCCGGGGCCAGGCAGGATCACGGGGTGCGTTGTCAGGGCGCACGGCAAAGCAATTGCAGTGGTGCCCAGCTTTGGGCAAGACTACTAGGCGACGAAAGACCAGACCCGGGGCAGATGCTGGGTCAATGCTAATGGGTGAGAGAAAGGTTTCACGTCCGCCCTCTCATCCTCTCCTCAACAGCTGCCAGGACGGCACCCATTGTCCGTCCGTCCTGCACGCCGCGTGTGCCCGCTGCCCTCAAGCGCGAAGTCCAATCCTTGTAGCGAGCTGCCAATCCTTGCTGCATCACCGGGCGGCGGAAGCAGCAGCCTGCTACCGCTCCCTGCTCCTGCCTCTACCCTGGCAGACCATCACAAACGCCCTCGTCGCCCGATCACATGTTCACAAGGCCACCCGCCACGCCTTCCTTCTGCTTGCCGCCAAGGCCAGCCTCAGGGGCCTACCACTCGGTGGCACACGCCTTCCTTGTGCTTGCCGCCAGCCAGCCTAATCAGGCAGTATCAAACGGGCGCCATCTTCTTCTTCCCGTTGACCTCCATGCTCGAGTGCTCCTGCAGCCCGCTGGGTGCCATGGGCCCCGTCTGCGAGTACCCTACCCTAGGGTCTGCCGAGGAGGAAGAGGGCCCGCCTGTGAGGGCGCTCTTGATCGGAGGGATGATGGGCGCAATAAGGGAGAAAACCACAGGCATGAGCATGAGGCCCACCAGCAGGGCAAAGCTGCGGGCACACAGGATGTGGCATGAGCATGAGGTGAGTGGAGTGAAGAGGGCAAAGGCAGGGTGAGGCTCGCAGCGCAGGTGTGCAGGCGGGTCGTTGTCGGCATCCAGGCTGCGTATTCCAGGATCAGCAGGTGGAGGCAGGCAGATGCTAGGAACCTGAGCATTGAGCTAGAGTCCAGGGGCAAGTGCTCACATGATTGTGAAGAAGATGAGCCAGAAGAAGGTGCGGATGATGACGGACTTGCTGAAGGCCATGGGGATGGTGCCTGCAGGTGCAGCAGGGGCAGCAGCAGGGTGCACAAGACGACGTCATGTTCCTGCTTCCCTTTTCAGCAATCAGCGCGCAGCTCACAGAAAGAAAGCTCGACCCTGCCTCGCTGCCGAGCACTTGTCGAGGGCAGCAGACGCACTGAAGAAACGGCCTCCTGCGCTCCTCTGCTGCGAAATCTGCACCCTTGTGCGCTCGTTGCCTCCCCAATCTGCACCCTTGTGCGCCCCCTCCCTCCACACTCTGCACCCGTGTGTGTGCGTGTGTGTGCACTCACCCAGCAGTGCCGTGAGGCCGCCGAGGAACACGGCAAAGCCAGTGTCCACCAGCGACGCCTGCATGCGCGCGTTGCCCGTGCCCTCCGTGGTCATGAACTTCTGGGCCGTGTACACCTGCAGGCGGCACATGAGGCACGCACTGTTGCGTTATGCTCTGTCAGGTGGCTCTGCTGCTGCCGTGGCGGCGCGGCTGTTGAGCAGCCACACAAAACGGGTGCGGTCATCCGCCACAAACCGCCACGCACCGCGTAATCGATGGACAGACCGGTGGCCATGATCATGTTGATGACAGAGACCTGCAGGCAGCGATACGAGGGCGCAGCACGGGGATTAGCACCAGTGGGCACAGCCTGCACCCAAGGACTCTCCACGCCGTTCCTCACAAAAGCCTGCTCACAAGCAGGCAGTCGCGCTCACAAACACCTGCCCTTCACCACCCTCACCGCTGCCATCCATGGGCACACACAGGGGCACACACACGCCCTAAAAACACCTGCCATTCACCACCCTCCCACCCATGGGGCGCACAGCAACGTGAAGCGGCAAAAAGGAGCCTGCTCGCACCTGGTTGAACTTGATGCCGCCGATCCACAGCTCGCCAAACAAGTAGAGCACCACCATGCCCACGGCAATCATCATCATGATGGACGTGATTGGGTTGACGAGCATAAAGGTGGTGACCACGAAGATGCCGACCAGGGCCAGCATGAAGTAAAGGAGGGCGGCCTCGGGGAGGAGCGCGTCGCCCTCGGCAAACAGGAAGTTGCCTGCGCACGTCACCACCATGCACGCGCATGCGGAAGATTTGCTGTCTTGCTCAGACAACGCGAATGCATGCTTGACCACCACATGCGTAGTTTGTGAGCTGTGTGGTTCGTCTGCATGCCAGAACACCACGTGCTCGCCACCTGCGCTTGTCTGCGTCCCAGACATCAAGCTTACCTCCGTAGATGTACATGACGTTCTCGCTGGTGGCGGCGTTCTCGCTGGCAAAGACCTGCATGAGGGCACATGCATGAGCCCATGGTAGAGGGCCACATCACCCTCGTGAGCATCTATGCCGCTACCATCATGGCTCCACAGAAGGCTTAATGCTGCCGGCAGCGCACGCAGCTTCCAACTCTAACGTCTCTGCCACACCACTGCCACGTCACTGCCCAGCAGCGCACCTCGTTGTTGATTTGCTTGTCCGTGTCGCGCACTGACGTGATCATGTTGGCCGAGTACTTGTCTGCACGCGGGGTGCAACCAAACCACGAGTCAGGTCTTAGTAAGTACAGGGCACGCCAGGCACGGCGGAGCAATGCGCAGCACAGCCACTGCATCACAGCGCGGCCGCAGATCCCTCAGGCATGCAACAGCAACATCAGGCAAGTGACAATACAAACGTGCGCTCTGCTGCTTGGCAAGAGCTCACCGTCGTCGCCCGACGCCGTGCGCATGAGGTTGAACTTGGAGGTGAGGATGGTGCCGTCGGAGCGGCGGATGATGCTGCTCGTGTTGACGGCGCCGCCCAGGTACTGCAAAGGGAAGGAAGGGAGCACACATGCACAATTGTTTGTCGTTTGTCGTTCGCCTAATTTTTACTGCTTCAGAGGATGAGCTCAAGCCACACAGGCACACACCACAGTCTGCTGGCCGCGAAACCGTGACTGAAACGCACCTGGTTGAGCAGCGTGTAGAACTGCGCCTGCGGCACGCAGCCGTTGATGGTGACTGGCGTGATGACGCCGGCCAGGTCGCCCGTCACCTTGCCGACCAGCGGGTTGTAGCAGTTGTTGGGCGAGGCGACAAAGGTGGCGTTGCGCTTCTGGGCCCAGTCCAGGAAGGTGACCATCCCTGTGCGGAGAAGAAAGCAGGAGGTGGGCACGGAAGGCATGCACGGCGATTAGGATGTGAAGAGGCGTGCGCTGGCGTTGACTTGCTTGGCGAGGCGATCTTTTGTGAAGGCTGCAGCACCATGACGCCTGTCGTGAACGCCATGCAATGATGATGATGATGACGTGAGGGGCGCGAGGGGATGCAAACCGGTGGGCAAAGTCAGCGGTGCTGGTCCGGCGGGCTGCTGGCGAGCGCCCAAGCTGCACTATGCCAAAGCGCGGGGCAGATGCGCGGCCAGTCCCCACAGCCATTGTGCTCACAGTTGCTGAGGAAGGCCGTGGTGGAGGCGTTGACAAACTCGTTCTGCAGGCCCATGTCCCACGACCTGCACGCACACACACCGGGAGGGCCGCACAGGTCATCAGTCCTCATGAGTGGGGCGCGGAAGAAGGTGCACAACCACACAAATGATTGGCGCGGCACTTGCCGCGCACTGCAAGCTGATAGGTGCGTGAAGGGGCACAGTACTCACTTGAGCATCTTGTACTGGATGGCGGGGTTGGACACGTCGATGTCACGGAAGTACATGCCCATGGGCGCGCCAACCTGCACACCACACAGGCAACGACAGGTCAGAGAAGACAGTAAGCAACACCTAACGGAACTGTGCTCAGCAGAACGGGTGGTATGAGGCCTGTGCAGCTCCTGGCCCTCTTGCTAAACAGTGCACATTGCTAAAACAGTGCTGCGCGCAGGTGCCCTGGTTGACGGCTAGACGACATCTCATCAGATGCACGCAATGCACAACAGGGAATGGCACGCGCACCTGCTGCGCGTAGGTGGCCTGGTTGACGGCGTCGTAATCCTGCAGGTAGCTGCCGTCCGGTGCCAGGTCGGACAGTGGCTGGCCGTACTTGAGCTGCGTGATGCCATAGGCCGACACGGCGGCGTACGCCAGGAAGGCAAGGATGACGATCACCTTGATCCACCAGCGGGTCAGCAGAGGCGCGTCTGCAAGGGTGGGTGGGGGACGTGCGGGTGGAATGTTGGTGAGGACGAGTATTCAAGCTGTGCAGTGCGTCAGGCTCCTGGTAGGACCTACTTCATGCTGCTGGAGCGCATAAAGGCAGGCGCAGTCGAAGCGTGAGGTGGAGACGCGGGCAGGCAACCCTGTGCAGACGGATGGCGCCTTGCAGATTCGCCACCCCAGCTTCCTCCTCCTCGACAGCTCAACACTCACAGTACTTGCGGAAGAACTTCTTGACGATGTTCTCGTCCTGCACGTCGTCGTCGCTGATGTGGTGCTCCGCGGCGTGCCCGTTGGCACCGGGCGTCGCGAGGTACGCGACGTTGCCG
Source organism: Chlorella sp. KRBP (assembly GCA_004335735.1). Lineage (NCBI taxonomy): Eukaryota > Viridiplantae > Chlorophyta > Trebouxiophyceae > Chlorellales > Chlorellaceae > Chlorella > Chlorella sp. KRBP. The sequence continues at coordinate 6,267 of QAXK01003024.1, read as the reverse complement.
GTGTTGTCGAGGCCCATGCCCTTGCCCGAGTGCGCGATCTGAAGCGGCGCGATGGGCGCTCCCGTGGCGGGGTCGACTGGGCGCGCGACCACGAGGGCGACGGGCGGCGTGTTGTTGCCGTCGCTGCCCTGAGAGCCGCTGACGTTCGCGCCGTTGGCGGCGGTCGCGGTGGGTGCGCGGCGCGCGCAGCAGCAGAAGTCGAGGCGGCCGGCGACGATGCGGCGCTCGGTCAGCACCATGAAGGCGATGAACGCGGTCATCTGCGCGTGCGTGAGTGCGCGTGGGTTGGGTGGTGACCGAGGTGTCGAAGATGTGAGTCGCCAGGACAAGGACCCGACGACCAAATCGCCCCACCACCCAACCTCCAACATCGCTTACCATGAGTACCATGATCATGAGGGTGTTGAGACACGCGAACGCGCTAAACCTGCATGTCAGTGGTGTGGTGTGGTGTGGTGTGGTGTGCCGTGGGCGGGTGAGAAGCTGCCGACAGCCGTCGGTGTTCGCATCTGGGCAAGTCCACATGCCCCTCAACACCCCATAGCAGCAGCTGCAGAGGTTGCACAACCCATTCAAGGTGAGGACAGTTGGCTAGTGCGCACCACTTGACAGAGGCCAGCTCATCCACCGCTCCGAGGGCAAAGGCCACGGCACTGCACAGCAGCGTCACCTGCGCGTGAGGAGCAGCACAATCAATTGAGGAACCAAGATGTCACCCAGCTGCTTGCGTGCTCTGACATGCTCCTCACAGGGCAGCACCAGGTGGACACAGCTCCCTTTGGAGTGCGTGTGGTGGCATTGAGACAATCCCTGCCCTCGTCTTGCGACCACCCACCTGCACCGACAGGCCAGCAGTGCTCATCAGCTTCTCAAACGCCTCTGGCAGCGAGAGCCATGGCTGGCGCTGCTTGATGATGTCGTAGCTCTTGACCAGGATAAAGATGACGTCCACGCCCATACCCAGCAGGATAAAGGGCGACAGCTCTGTGGACAGAGGTGCAGGGCAGCGCATGTGGGCAAGGGAGCGTCAGGCAACACAGTGAGCACAGGGCGGTGACTGTATGCACCACCCACAGTCCCTCCCTACACTGCCACACCTTGCTTGAACTGTCGGCGTGAAGTGCATGCATGCCAAGGATCACGCCCGATCCCCACCCACAGGCCCCTCCCAAGCCCCTCAAACTAAAAAAAAGTGCTGCTGCTCGTGTTGCACTCACGCTGGAGCGGCGTGAAGGGCATGCCGAAGATCATGCCCCAGCCCCAGCCCGACATGATGCCCAGCGCTGTGACGAAGATACCAGCAATGGCCAGGGTGGTGCGCGTCTTGACGAGGTCGAACTTGGAGAGCACCACGATGGCGATGATGATGAAGATGATGAGGGAGATGATGACCAGCGCCATGTCCTGCAGGAGGGACACAGTACAGGGCGGCGAGTGCAAAACCGGGGGAAAAGATGAGAGTGATCGTTACAGGGCGGCACGCAAGCCCTTACCCTAAGCCCTGATGTGCATGGGCGTGCAAAGTTCTACCTACTCACCCCAGAGATGGCCTTGCCGAGCTCCTCTCCCACCGAGCTGCCCGTGATGTACGTGTAGGTCATGTAGGACTGCTTGGGCAGCTGCTCCTGCATCAGGTCGCGGAACGCGTCGTTCCTGCGCCCACCATGGTGCAGAGCATGATGCTTAAGCGCCATGGCGCGTGCGCATGCGTGTGTCAGCTGCATGGCAGCTGCACCAGGCCGTCGTGGAACGCGTCGTTGCTGTGCCGCGACCTGGTGGTGCCCGGTGCATGTGCACGTCAAGAGGCCCTAACGTAAAACCACAGTCGGCCGCCAAGCCCTAAGTAAGCCCTCACCATGACTTGACCACGTCGTCGTCCAGGGAGTCGTCCAGCGCGTAGCTCTGGGCGATGACCTGGGCGCTGGTCAGCTGGAAGGGGTTGTAGGCAAAGGTGGTGCCGCCAAACACCGACAGGAGGCTCACGGGCCTGCAGGAGGTAGCAGGAGGGAGAGGCATGGCGGCAGTTTAAGGTTAGCCGGGGTGGCAGGGCCACCTCTTCATTCCTGTGCCTCCTCCGGGGCACCTGGCGAGGGCTGCTGCTGTCTTGTTGTTTTTGTCGCAGGGCTTCAACCTGGGCGGGCGTTCAGGTACTGCTGCTGCCGTGTGCATCTCACACGCTGTGCCGCCCAAACCCAACCTGGAGCCTAGGCGCTGATGCTGCACCTCGAGTGTGCATTAGCGAATGCACACACTCACTGTCCATCTGGGTACGACGTGTTGGACACCTGCTGCCTGAAGGCCGTCTCGTTGCCCACGGTGGGGTCTGTGAGCGACCCCGACACGTTGCCAATAAAGTAGTTGAAGTTGTTGGACCAGTACCACAGGTACCTGTGAGTAAGAGAGAGATTAGGCAGGCACGACACCCGTTGATAGTGTTCCAGGCCTAGGTCGCTGAGTCAGCGGACTGGCTGCCGATTGCCCTCTCTCTCTCCCCTTGCCTGCTCCCTCCCTCCCGTTTCCTGGTCCCTCCCTCTGTCCTTCCCTCCCGGCGTCCTACATTGCCTGCTCATCCGCTCCCTCCCTTGTCTGCTCCGTCCCTTGTCCACTCATCCGCTCCCTCGCATACTGCCCTCATCACCCTCACTCATCCGCTGGCCAGGACGTACTACCCCTTGCCTCCCTCCCTCCCTCCCTCCCTCCCACTGCCACTCCCCTCCCAGAAGGACCAGCTGTAAAGGGCAACGGTGAGGAACCTCCACTCACCCGCTGGCCAGGTCGCAACCCCCCGACTTCTTCTTGTAGCACAGCGTGTTGAACGCCGCCTGCGTGCCGTTGGGCAGCGCCACCGTCAGCGCCACCACCTTGTTGTGCAGCTGGAACATCTCCCAGGTCACGGGGATCTGCAGCGCGTTGTCCGTGTTGTTGAACTGCGGGTAGCGCGACGGCTGCAGCCGGGCGTAGAACGAGGCGCCGTCCTTGCTCTTGGGGTAGTAGGCGTCCGTGTAGTCGCCGTCGTCGCGGGCCTTGCCGGTCTGAGGCACCCCTGCGCATTCATGGGCAGGACGGACGGCGGGAACAGGACGGGATTTCGAGCATCGGGCAGGGCTGCCGCTTGGGTGTGCGCTGGCGCCCTTCTGGCGAGGGTGGGAGAGGATGGCGGCGGACAGTACTCACAGAGCACGTCGGCGTCCTGCTCCAGCCGGAAGCGTGCCCACCTGCACGTGGCGAGCAAGGAGCAACGCGCGGAGACACACGTCTTGGGGCGACCGCACCACCACCCCACCCGCACGCCGATGATTCATGCTGCGTGGTCAAGCATGAAGACTTGCTCACCCGATGCAGATGAGCAGGGAGACGACGATGCTGATAATCAGGACGCGCAGCGGGTTGCGCGCGATGAAGGCTCCCAGCCGGCCGTAGGCACGGGCCACCATCGCCACTGCATGCACACACAAGGTGGCACGCACTTCAATGTTCTCTGCCGATTGTGCAGAGCTCTTTGCTGCAGGCAGCTTCCCGAAGCCCAACGACACGCAGGTAGATAGATGGCCACGCGCTCCACAGCGAGCGAGGGACGCTCGCAGAGGTGCAGCGCGACGTTCATAGGGGTGAGCGAGCGCGCAAAGAGGTCCGCAAGGGGGGGCTGGTGCCCCAAGTGGTGCGAGCAGCGCACCGAAGGAGCCGAGGCCGTCCTCATAAGCGTGCCAGGTGCGCGCAAAGATGTTGCCGCTGCTCTGCTCGCCCTTGCCGCCATCGCCTCTGCCGCCGCCCATTGTCCCGTGTGTGTTCCTGTGCTGTGCTGTGTGGTGCGCACTCGCGATGAGCCCAAGAGGTGCACACGCGGTCGGGGGGACTACTGCGCTGAGTCTTTGTAGTGCACTTGCCCTGTGTGCTGCAGCTCTGTGTGCGCTCTCCTCCTGCGAGCTCTGTGCCCCAAGATGCCCTCGACGCAATCGGAATGGAAATTGGGAGTGGCGCACCTTCTCGCCCCCACCATCCTCTCACGCATTGCCACTCGCATTTGCCTGGACATGGTCAGTTGCTGACCAGAGCGGCATCGTGGCCTTCCGGCGCCGAGGGCAGCTGGGAGGGGGCCACGGCTGGTTAGTCAACATCGGCGGACGCCCCGCCCCGCGCACGCGATTTACTCGTCAGGCCCAAGTAAGACCCACCAAGCGGCCACTCGCTGCAGTGCGGCCAATGCCAGCACCAGCACGGCACTGGTGGCGTGCTGCCTTGCGCTGCTGGGCCAGCCTGCGTGCCGGGGGGCCACAGGATCCGCCAGGCGGGACGCCCGTCGCACGGTCCGTAATCGTGTCCCGGCACCGCAAGTCAGACGCCCGTCAGCTGCGGCGGCGGTGCAAGATAGAGACGCGGTGCCGTTGCCAGACAGTGCTACCGCAGACCTGTGCTGCTGGTGTCCTGCGCTGGTACAGATGCGGCGTGCGCGTGGGTCGATCTCTTTGCATTCGCGGGAAGCAGTACTGCCAATCCGTCCCACCAATGGCGACATGCAAGCACCAATGGAGCTGCCCACACTGCCGCCGCATCAACCGCTTTGTCCGCAGTGCCCGCACGCCCCCACGCATCCAACACTTGCCCGCTACGCCTGCCGTGCTTGCGTCCCCGCACACAGCCAGGCGTGCAGACAGCTGCCTATCCTGACTACCTAATCATTTTGCCCCCACTGGTGTAGGGCCAATGCAGCTCACGCGTGCGCAGCCAGCACTCGTGCCGCCGCATGCGCCGCCGCCGCCCCCACCGCCACGCCCCGCGTCGCCTCCTGCCCACCCGCCGCCTGAAGCATCGCCGCCACCAACGCCGCGTCGTCCCCACCCACCCGCCCATGCGCCCGTTGCCCCGCCCGCCCGCCACCGCCCGCACCGCGCACCGCCGCTGCAAGCGCCGGCAGCAGCAGCGCCTGCACCCGACCCGCCATCATCTCCAGCGCAGCCAACTGCGCCAGAGCTGCGCCCTTTGCGCCCTCCTCCTGGCCCATGCCCCCTTCCGCTCCTCCTCCTGCCCCCTCACCCTCATCCATCGCACCACTGCCGCCTGCCGCTGCTCCGTCCCCACCACCAGCACCACTGGCAACAGCTCCAAGAGAGGAGGCGTCGTGACGGGCCGAGAGGAAGGACGTGGCGGCACTGCTGCGCGCGTGGGAGATGGAGGCTGACAGCTGCTGCAGCTGGGCCACGCGCTGCTGGGGCGTGCTGCCTCCTGCACGTGCACAGGTCAAGCCCCAGCACAGGCGTTGAAATGCCAAGTCGCATCGCATTGCACACCACGACGCTTTGGTTAAGGTCAAGTGCAGTGTGACAAAGCAGCGTGGCAGCCGTTTCCTGATGGCCTGGGCTGCCAGCATGTGCTTGTCAATACTACGGCGTGGCTGTCCTACAATGCAAGCAAGCAAGCAAGCAAGCAAGCAGCTCTGCTCGCTCTCACCTGCAGAGGATGCCAACGAAGCGTTGCCAGTGGCGTAAGCCAGGCGCAGGTAGGCCAGGTAGACGCCGCCGCCCAAGTGCCAGTTTGGGCACGACGCCGCGTGGGGCTCCAGGGGCAGCAGCAGGGCCTCCAACTCAGTGGCCCTGCAGTCAAACCACATCAGAGTAATAATCAAGAGTGTTCTGCCTTGCTCGTTTGCCTTTGAGCTGCGGGCCATCGGATACGCCCACTGAGGCGCCAAACCAGCTGCAACAAACACACGAACGCACACACCATGGAAAGGGGACGTGTATGAGACAGTAGTCGCGACCACCAGATACAAGCACAGATCTGACTTGACAGGCTCACTTATTGGCTGCCAACCTGGTCTTGTGCTGCTTTCCAATGGAAATCATCAAGGTGCCGCAATGGCCCTCGCAGTGCAAAACGGACAATGATTGTGGTGCGTACGCACCTGTTGCTGCACAGCAGCGAGGGCGCCAGGCGTGCCACCAGCAGCGCGTGCGCCTGCCGCCACTGGCCCGCCGCCAGGTGGTGACGCACGGCAGCGGCCACGTCACCGCGTGTCAGCGCCCACGCCGCCGCAGCATCCGCCAGCAGCGCCTGCGTAGTGCACAGGCAGGCTTGTACAACCCGTGTTTCTCACGTTCTTCTCAGTGACCTGCCTGCTATATCAAATTGCCCGGCTGACAGCATGCCCGGCTGACGGCAACATGCTCAACGTCACTTGGCATGAAGTTTGCTTGGCGAGGCCTGCCTGGCGATCTTTTGTGACGGCTGCAGCATCATGACACTTCATCGTGAACGCCATTCAATGGTGAT
>QAXK01003022.1:0-32429 GCA_004335735.1 Chlorella sp. KRBP | reverse complement strand
ACATCACCACACACACAAATATGAATGTCAGCCTTCTGACACTGTTTGAAGATCGGGCCATCTCATGCCGGGCATGTCACGGTCAACGTTTCATCCCAGCAGGAGTGTCACCATGTGAGGGGGTGGGCCACCCACATAGCGCTACGCTGCAACGCTGAGATCACTGGCACACCTCCTCACCTGCATTGCTGCCTCAATCTCATCTGATGACATGCTGTCGACGTCAATGAGTGACGTCACGGCCGAGGGTATAGTGCGGACCTCTGGGGGCCAGTCGCAAAACCCTGACACTCCCACCAGCCTGTCCTGGAGCCCCAGGGCATACACAACCTCTGTGCCTGATGGCAACAGCGACACAATCTTGCTGCTGCTCCTGCTACCACTGCTGGGCTTGCTGCTGCTGGGCTTGCTGTTACGGCTGGTGATGAGGCCGCCTGCTGAGCTGCCCAAATGGTCAGGTTGGCAGAAACTGCAGTGGCTGGGCTGTAGTGTTCCATTGCAGCCCCTGCCGCCGCTGCTGCCCCTGCTGCCAGCAGCGCTGCTGTTGCTGACGCCAGAGCTGCAGCACTTGTCAACCAAGGAAGCAGCAAGGTGTGGGCAGCCACCCCAATGGAGGTGCACATAGCTGGCCAGTACGTTGCCTACTGCGTAGCCCTCCAGGGTTGGCTGGCCACCTGGCAGCACCTGCAGCAGGCTGTAGGTGTGCTGAACTGCGCAACCCTTGTCGTTACTGCTGCCAACCCGACAGGCCTGGGCACTCGACACACGATGACCCGCCCCGTCGCTGGTGCTGCTGCTGCTGCTGCTGTTGCTGCCTCCATTGCTGCTGTCGTGGCCAGGTCTGTGCGGTGCATCACTGCTGCTGCCACCAGCACCGTCCAACTGTGGGGCGATGTCATTGCTGCTGCTGCAAGTGTCCTGTGGGCTGCACGGCTCTACTTGGCTGAAGTGGTACACTTGCCCCCGCACATGTGCCCCAGCAGGGAACACGGGGTTGCCTGGCAGCACCTCTACCTCCACATACCCCATCTTCATACCACCCATGGAGGCCCTGAAGGGCAACAAGCCCACTAAGGGTACCATGCTGCTGCTGCTGCTTGGGGTGCCAGTTGCTGAGTCTGCATTTCCGTCTGCAGCTGCACTGGGATCCCTGCCACTTTTGCCAGCACCACTGCTGCTGCTGTTGCAGGCTTTGTCAGCAGTGCTGGTGGCACCAGCAGTGTTTTGTGGGGGTTCAAAGCCCTGGCACAGGTAGATCAGCCCCCCACACTCTGCATACACCACTCCCCCAGATGAGGCCCACCCCCGGATTTCAGACAGTAGGCTAGCATTGTTACTGAGCTGCTGCGCGTAGCGCTCCGGGTAGCCGCCTGCAGGACAGACAGAGGGCAAACAAAGTGGCTGCTGCTGTTGGCCCTGGAGTGTGTGAGTGGGGCCTACTGGGTGATGCGTCAATTGCCTGCAGCAGGGCTGAGTCTTGCAGTCGGACTAAAGTGCACTGGGCCTGCACACGTGCATGCATATGCGCGTCTTTTCCCAGTTGACATCGGCAAAACGACCTAGGCCGGTGGTCAGCACCCATCACGCACCACCAAAGTAGATGCCAGAAATGCCATCAGGGAGGTGGGGTGACCTCAGGGGTGAGAAGGTCACCAGGTCAGCACCAGCAGCCCTGAGCAGTGCAAGGTTGTCCTGCAGGGCAGCAGCAGGACACAGGCTGATGCCCGAGAGCTCAACAGCCCGGCAGGGGTGCGTAATGGCTGTCAGTAGCTCGACCTGCTGAATGGAAGGCCTTGCGGTGGAGCATAACAAGCCACGGTGTTATCTGATGGGATGCAACCTTGGGGAGAGGCTTGCTTTACTACTGAGCAGACTCAACACTGTTGAGTTGTTGGCAGAGACTCAACCACACTGTGGCACTTGGCAAGTCAGAACAGGTTCAAGCCACCGGTGATGCTTGAACTTGGGCAGAAGGAGTCCCTGTTAGTGTGTCCAATGAGCCCCTCGACACTGCACATTGCAGGCTCTCACCTGGTAGTAGAAGCAAAACGCCTCATCCCTGGCGACAGCAATCCTGCATCTGTATGCAGGCCGTGGCTGCTGGTCCAGCACAAGGGCAGCTGCAGCCCCAAATGCTGCCGACTGACCAGGGTGTTGATCAGGAGGCAACACTGCAGGGCACTGCTGGGGTGGGACGTCAGTGGCTGGCAGTTGCACGGTAGCTGCGACCTCCAGCAAGAGGTCTAGGTCAACATGCTTGCTGACATGCTGGGCCAAGCGACTGAGGTATTGCGGGACCTCAGCACAGCCGGTCTCACTTGTTGCGGACTGCTGCTGGGTTGTAGCGCCCACTGCAGAGCTGCCCAGCCCTTGCTGCGCGTCAGCTTGTTCATGAGGCATGGTCAGGCCAAGGTAACGCTCTGGCACAGCCACTGAATCATCCTGCAGGGCAGCAGCACAGTCACTCACTGCTGGGCCAGCAGCTTGACTGGCCAATTCGGCGCCAGTGCAACAATGTACCAGTGCCAGAACAAGACCTTATGAAGGGGTGCAAGCCTCGGCTAAGGTACACAGTACACAGCACCAAGTGTTGCTGCAGGTGTTGCTGTAGTGCGCTCCGGGCGAGGTACTCGGGCAGCGGCCCAGTACGATTGATCAAAGCTTGCCTGAGCGCCCACCTTGGGTATGCAGCCCAGCACTGTGACCTGCGTGCCCAGCCGCTGCTGCTGCCAGGCTGCTGCCAAGGCCTCTGCCAACCACACACCATGACCAGCGCTGCCGACCTTGTTCAGCAGCACACCACACAGCTGCAAGTCTGCACACAGCACCATGCGAATACATACACACACAGTGAACATACGCCGCCGACTGCAGTTGATGTTCTTGCAGCTGCATGGGTGTTGCCCAGACTTCAGCGACCACGACGCCGCAGCACAGGCAAAGGTTGACTTACTGTTCAGCTAGGCTCAACGACTCTTCAGCATGCCATGCATCTCCCACCCTGTAAACCAGGTTAGCTGTGCTGAGTACATTGCAGAACAGGTGATGTATGAGGGGGGCACCTGGGTCAAACTCTGCATAGCCCTTCACAAGCGCTGCAGCGCTACGTGCCATTGCCCAGCAGTCAATCACCAGCACCACAGGTGCCCCAAGCCACTTGGCGATCTGCAGGCGACAGCGCATGCGGCATGACATGAGTCCAGTGGGGTTGTGGCTCAAAGTTAGGGCAGGGACAGGTTTCGGTTAGCATTGCAACACGCCGCGGATGTCTCACAGGGTCAAATCCAAGGCCTCCGCAACTCTTGCCCTGAACGTCTCAACCTGTGCATGGATGCTAACACATAGCTGCATATGCATGCCACTGGCATGCAAGAGTTCGCCGAGAGGCCAGCTAGTGTTTGTAGACTGGCACTGGATCACGATGAGTTCAGGACTTGATGGGTTCAGGATGGGTTGGTGTGGGTCACTACCAGCACCAGCAGCTTGTGCTCACCTGTGCTGTGCTGCCATCGTCACTGCTGCCGTCTCTGCTGTCGTACAGCCCCATGACACCCTCCACCACAGCCACGTCAGCGTCAGCAGTGTGCCTGCAGGGCATCATGTAACAGGGAGACTTTGAGCCAACTCCCCAGTCAACAGCACACTACTCACAATTTCCTCAGGAGTGATGAATGTTCCATGCAGCTATGTTGCCCAACTGACTGACTGACAGGTATAGCTTGGATATCTGTTGCTTGGCAGTTCCACGCAGGCAACCCAGCTGGGCTGACTCCTCCCTCAGCTAGGTTGGTGCCACGGCTTTTGTGCTGGACACTCTCCTCATGATTTTTTGTGCAACCGGGTCTGACAGCTCATGCATCCGCCCTTGTCATCAACCCAGTCGTGTGCATGCTGTTATTCTGGTGCGTCAGCTCCTGTCCTGGACACTGTTTGTACCTGTGAAAGCTGTCCAGCACTTGCTGCTTGTTGAGCATCCACCCATCCAGGTTGATCGACTCACGCCCACATGCAGCCACATGGTGAAGGGGGTCCAGAAAGTCAGGTCCAACCTGCAGGCATTGTTGGTGTGATTGGCAGTGTTAGCAGCAGGGTATCAACTTCATACCATCGTTTGTTGTGGTGCGAGCTGCTGCATCTGAGTGTGTGCATACCTTGAAGGGCTGCACTTTGAGGCCTTTCTGCCTCAGGGCCAACATCAGGCCTGCTGACAGGGATGTCTTGCCGACGCCAGAGTGCGTGCCAGCGATCACAACCACTTTCACCATGGCGACAACACTACACGCGGCGGAGCACAGACTTCAGACAGCTGTAGCTGGTGCTGCTGAGCCTGCTGCTGCAGCTAGCAGTCAATACAGTGAACAACAATACAGTGGTCGGCACCACCAATGCCGTGGTTCTGATTCTGGACTTAAGCGAGATGGCAGAAGGGATCACTGTCTACCACCAGCGCAGCCACATCATTGGCAGGCCGATGTGCAGCAATGATGCAGCACACCGATCTTGATCCACACAACTGCTAAGCACGGCCCAACATGCTTTCAGCTTACACGGTCAACCTTCTGCATCGCGCTGTAACTTGTTTGTTTGTTTGGTTTAACGGATGGCGACGGCCATATGCGCATGGTCAACGGTGCGTTTGACTGCCAGCCTGGCCACTGAACCTCTTGCCAGTTCATCGTGCAGCTACACCTTTGAATTCAGGAAACTGACATGAATGTGAGACGCAGGCAAATGATACAGCTTGGACACTGGAGCAGCAGCTGCTGCTCACACCTTCCCGCTGGGTCTTGCATCCTTGCTTCATGCACTTGTGCCTGTCCCACACGGGCAGAATGTGGACAGTCCTTGGGTTCGCAAACAACTGAAACTGCTGCAGGCACGGCAATAGAAAGGGGGTTGGGGCCAACCCCCACAACATTACTGAGCAGAGCAAGGAGCCTGTAGAATCACACTAGTGTGCCACAGTACTGTGGCAAGTGCAGAATGCATCACTGTCGTACAGGGGAGCACAAGGCTGTATCAGGGGACAAGCTGAAGATGGTGACATTTTGAATGAGGCTTGAATGGAACGAAGCAAGGGTGCAGCATTGTCTATTTCGCTACAGGTTGATTGCACATTCGACCTGCATAGATGATCTTTAGTGGGACTCAGGCTGGTGGACTCAAGGCAAGAATGCTAGTTACATCGTGGTACTAGCACCCAGATTTAATCAGTGCCTGAACGTGTACACATCGCATTTGCTGGTCAGTGCTTTGACAAATCAAATGCCGCTGAGCACAAATCGCATGAGGGCCCAGCCGCACTGAAGCTATCCATTGCTGGCAGCAATGTATAAGGTTGCAGGCGTAGGTGGCTGCCCTGCTGAGACAACTCTGCTGAGTCCAGGCCACAGCACACAGGCAGGCCAGGCAACCTGATGCCTGCATCACTCATGCTGCCAACATACAATGCAGCCCAGAAGGCCAACTCCCACACACACTCTATCAACTACTGGTCATTCATTGTCGGAAGCTACCATCATCAGCCAAGCCTGTACACCTGTACCCTATGTGTAGGATGCTGCTGTGCTGCTGCACTCTTGGCTCGATATGGTAGCTGCCACACTGCAGCAAGAGCGTGTGCGCGTGGTGCTGGCAACATGGTTGTTGGGTTGCACAGCACACCTGTGCATATATGGCAACACGCTCCTGAGCAAAATGCGTCGCTTGCGGCCAAATGCGTACAAACAAGGCATCCTTAAACGGCTGGCCCATTCGGCTGGGCTCAACAACAGCTACCTACTCCATTATGTGAAACAGCAACATGGCTGCTGTTGCTGCTGCGCACATGATATGTGAGCATCATGTGCCAAGTAACAGCATCACAAGTGAGTCAATCATTCGAGGCAGCAGCCACCCACACACTCCTGCTCCACATGCTGATAGCCTTTTGAGGCCAGCGGCACACCGACCATCACAACCCCGGGCACAGGCCACCATCACAACCCCGGGCACAGGCCACAGGAGTTGCAGCAGTTGTTGCCACAGCAAACAGCTGGTTTGCTCTTCTGATCAAGAAGTCAGGCCAGGCCAGCAGCCACATGCTGTCTTGCAACAACTCCCCTCACCATGTGCTGATGTGCTGCTGCACAACCCAGATCAAGCTGACAACTGCTCCTGCAGCTGTTGGCCCGCAGGGTGCTTGCAGGCCCTTCAAGCAGCTCTGTGTAAGCGAAGAGCCACCCCAGTGTTGGGATCAAGGACACCTGTCTATTGCTTATAGCTCAAACCAGCGTGGATGCTTCATCCACAGGCAGGCACGCAGATGGTGCTCACACAAGCCGCGGGCTTGCTGCCTTGCACAGCAGGCAACACAGTAGTGTTGAACGTGGCATAAGCCTGCTCGCCACACGCACACATGCAACATGTGTTGGGCCACAGGGCACCTCCAGACACCCACACCACATCAGAGCTCAGTACCAACAGCCTGATTCGGCTGTTTCAGCATGTTACTGCACTCATCCAACTGTGCTGACATGCATGCACATCCATCCAGCTCGAGCGTGCACCCTTATCAGAGAACAAGGGCTGCATGATTGGTTACCAGGGCTGAGGTTGTCCGGCTGACCAAAACTCTCTGCCGCTCTTGAAACACAAGCTTTGCACTTGGTGCGCACATGCATGCAGGTCGCACACATACACACGCACACACACGCCTGCCAGCAAACAGCTGCTGCTGCTTACAACTTCCTGCTGGGTGTGGAGCAGCCCTCAGGGAAGGCCCCTGTGCCGGGCTTGCAGCAGGCAGCCTTGGTGGGGAACACCAGGGCCTTGCCTGCCTTCAGGTCATCTGCCAGCTTCTTGGCAACTGGCTCAGTGTTGGCTGTGGGCTTGTAGAACGCCTCAGCTGCGGCAGGCACGTTGGCGCAGTTGCGCTCGTTTGTGGCCTGGTCTAGAGTACCGAACCATGCGCCCAGCTTGCACTCAGGGCGAGGGGGCCTGCTGTTGAGCTTGCGCTTCATGAACTCAGCATGGTCCTGGATCACACGCATGGTGGTATCCGACTCGGACACACCATAGGGACCTGCGACAGCAGCACAGCATGCACCAAATTGGTTCAGTCTTGTCTGTTGCAATGGAAGGCTCAAGATTGATGGTAACCTCATGCGCTGCTACTGTGTGTCCTCCCAGTTTTTCTGTGTTGCAACCTGCAGAGGCATCCACAATGTGGCAGTGCTTGCTGGGCGCCCAGACGTTAACTGGAGCCATCAGGTGGTGCAAGGCTGCAGGCCGCTCGAAACTCTGGAGCTGTCAGGTCGCTCAAAACTCACCGCGAGGGTCCTGGCGGTCAAACACAGGGATGGCCAGCTTCCAGAACATGCTGCCAGCAATGGGCTGGTTGGCGTTGATGGCGGTCTCCACAGAGGCGTATGTGCTGGTGTAGATGGGGTCACGCAGCTGCTCAATCATGAAGGATGTCTGCTGGGCAGGCTCCAGCTTCTTTCCGAACTCCTCAAACATGATAGGCTTGGAGCCTGTGGTCATGTTGGTGCCGGCAGAGATGTGGGACTGGATCCACTTGTCCAGGAAAGCAGGGATCTTCTCCTGCAGGGCGCAACAGGAAGCGCACACAGGGGGCATATCCAGGTCAGCACAGAGGTATGGCAATTTACAGGGCAGCAAGACACAACGCTCCACACACTGGTCGGCACAACACAGTGCTGCATGCAGAAATCAAGCCGTGCCCACTGTGCATCCAGACCACCGTGTGTTCCACACCAAGCTGCCGGTCAGTCCAAGAGGCACCCAACGCACATCCAGCAGCCGAGACACACACCAATGCCCTGGGCCCCTTGCTGCTGTCTTACCTGAGACAACATCCAGTTATCAGGCCAAGCGTGGACTGTGGCAAAGTCAACGTCGGGGATGTCAGTGTTCAGGACAAAGTCCTGGCCCATGTCTGCTGCCCACGCCTGGGGGTTGTACTGCAGCAGCTTGGGTGTGCTGTCGCCATAGAAGCCCTCAGAGCCAATGGTCACCAGATGGTTCTTGTCCAGAGACTTGACGTGCTTGCTCATCTCCACCAGCCACTTCTGCACGCGCTGGTTGCAGTCCTTGTTGGCTGGCAGCCAAGACTCGCAGCGGGGCTCGTTGATGAGGTTCCATGCAATGATGGTGGGGTCCTCGTTGTACTTGCGCCTGCACACCAGCACAGCAACACGCAGCGCACACATGCCGGGTAAGCCTGTGCCTCCCACGGGTGTGCGTGTTTGCGCTAGTGCTCTGAGTGCAGATATATGCTTGTCAGCTGCTGTGCCAAGTGCTTGACCAGGTGCACCTGCTGCTTTCTACTGCAGGCAAGCTTACTGCCAGCTAGCAGAACTCACCCGTTGATGGTGTTGTTCCTGTTGACCAGGAACCTGACGTGCTCCTTGAAGATCCTCTTGGCATCAGGGTCGGTGTAGAACAGAGCGTGGCGCTGCACCTCGTAGCTGCAGGACAGGAGCAGCAGACTCAACACAGTCAGCTCCCATGTAGCAAGATGCACCACTGTTCACCGCGAAAATTGGGCATTGTCACAACTGTATTTCAGTCTTGCTGTTGCTGGCTATGACATCTGCCAGTGCCTGTGGTTCAGTGGAGCCAGTCGCGGAAACAAGACGTGCCCTGCGACAGCTGCTCATTTGACACCGCCTTGTTCAGCAGCACTCACTTCTTGAGGTCCTCGCCAGCCTGGCCTGTACCGTAGATTGCGCCTGTTGGGTCACCCTGCAGGTCCTTGAAGGGGCTGGCCATTGTGCGCTTGGGTGCTGTGGAGGACCAGTCCAGGTACTGGTCGACACCATTGTAGTACTTCCAGTTGTCGATGAAGGACAGCACAACCTGCAGACCGTACTTGCGGGCTGTCTCCAGCACAAAGTCAAGAGACTTCAGGCCACGCTCATCATACTTGCCAGGGGAGATCTGCAGGCACACAACAGGGCAGTGCGGGTTGAGCACCAAAACATCAGACATCCACAGAAGCTGCGGTGTAACCTAACAGTGTTGCCATGCAACAGCCACCCAACAGCCACCAAAAGCCATGCTGATGCCAGAAACAAGACAAGCGCACAGACACCCTTGCCGCCAGCAGCCTGTTTGTGCAACTCTCAACATGCTGTCCCAACTGGGGCTGCTGCTCTGCAGGGTGCCACTGCAGTGCGAGTCACACTGGCTGGTCACACTGCCTGCTGCTTGAGCTCCCAGCAGCACCTGGCTTGTGGAGCTGGTGACGTGCTAACCTGGAAAGGATAGATGCTGTTTGTGGTGTGTGCCCACATACGGACAGTGTTGATGCCACGTGCTGCTGCCTGCCTGAGCGTGTCGTCCACAATCTGGGCACCAGACCTGTCGCCTGCAACAGCAGGTAGAACAAGCAACACACTTCAGCAACCAATTGCAGCCCACGACTGTTTCAAGATACCACCCTTGAAGCAGCTCACATGACTGCAGGCAGCATGATAGAAGGCCCGCTGGCAACACCACCTGCAGCAGCTGCCGGGTTGGAAGTCGGTGTGCTGAGCTGGTGCACTCACCCACTGTCTCGGCACGCCTGGACACCATGGCTGCCTCAACAAGCTCATAAGCGTTAAATCCAGCTGTATAGTAAGGTCTGCAGAAACGCTCGAACTGCGGGCAGAAGGCGGGGCATGGCAGGATGGCACAGTGAGCAGGTTACAACAGCAGCAGTGCATGCTTGCACTGACACTTCAGCGTGTCCGCTCAAGGCCAGGCGCACGATACACACATCATCGCAAGCGCTCCTACATCAACATACCGGCCAGCGATTGGCGCAGGGCTGATCGCAATGCACAAGATGGTTGTTGCAGAGCGCAAGTGGCGGGACCCACACAAAAGCGGGTTGCATGCGCTCACCTTGTTGTCATTCAGCTTCAAGAAGCTCTCTTGGATTTCTTCCTGTGTTGTCTCCTCGGGAGCGGTCACAAGGATTGTGGTCACGTCTGGCCCCTCGATTGCATCAGCAAGCTGCCTGTCCTTCCTGCCTGTCTTGCCTGTCATCTTCATGACGACGACTGGCACCACCACAGGCACTGCCAGCAGCGTAATGATCGCCAGAGCTGCAAACAGCCTTGGGAGGTGTGGGCTTGGGGGCTTGCGCTGCTTCTGTGGCTTTTCCGGTGCAGAGGGAACTTCTGGAACATCTGCTGGAGTCGACATGGCTGCTTAGATTTGCTCTATGAAGCACCCTCGGTGCAAGGTGACCCAGACAAAGCCGTTGGACGAGCTGCTCCGAGCGAGCTGCTCAAGCCGATCAAGGCTGCCCAGAACAAAGAAGAAACCAAACAAAATGCGGTGAACAAACAAGTGCAGCTCTCGCTGCTGCAGGACACGCTCTGCTCGGCTCTGCAACGCTCACTGAACAGCAGGTGACGACTGCCCGTAACAAAAGAACTTCAACTGGTGATACCACTAGGTATAAAGCTTTACAAGCGCTATGAGAGCCGCAGCGAGTTGTCCTGAGGTCGCCAAACAGGTTGTTGAGAATGTAACAGGGTGACACAAGTGGCGCTACTGCTGATTGATTCATGTGACGCTGAACACTTCGGAGCCCGCAATTATCGTCGTTTGGTGTCAAAACAGACAATAAAGGTTTTACCATCATTGCATTGGACGGTGCGTCTTCGTCAGTTGTCAGCTTGACACGAGTCACGCAAAACTGCGGGGTGAGTGGCTATCCTAGGATATCAAAAAGGAACAAACGTGTTAATGTTGTTGAACTTCGGGGCCCCGCTTGTAAGTTGTTGAATGGGACTGCCTGCAGGTCGATCTGCATTCTGCAAGCTTCCAATGTTGCGACCGAGCTTGTAAGCAGCACATCAAGCAGCACATGCCACCATTTCAACAACAATTGTTAAACATCGTCGCTTCAATGCACTTTTTGCAATAGGAGAAGCAGAGGAAACCGAACCTTGTGCATTTCGCCATGCTGCTAAACCATCTGCTGACACAGGTCAGGGCCAACTCGAGGAGGTGTGACAGACAAGGGGTGTTGAGACTCAGACTTTGTGGATAGTAACGGTGTTGGTACTCAGCGGGTGTTGGTGAGATGTTGACACTTGGTCAGGCAATAGCTTGTCGGAAGTGCCAACCACACAGACTCTCTGTGAGACAGCGTGAAAACGCTGTGCTATTCATATCCCATCATGACATTGACAACCCCCCCTCTGGAGTCAGTGGCTGGCTGTGCATCGAAGCAGATGAGCACGTTCTGCAGTGACTTAGATGACAGCTCCCGCCGTTTTGAGTGTTCTGGGCAAATGTACTGTGAGCTGGGTGAACGCGATTCGCCAGCAGCTTGTGCTGCCTCAAAAGCCCCGAGTCAGCATGTCCCAAGCAATCGAGCTTGTCACCATGTTACTTACTCAGCCCTCCAACAAGGGTAACAGAGAGATGATGTGTTGTGAGGAAGAGCATGCACAAGTTGCTGCAGCACTGGCAAAGGCGCATATGGCGCACTTTGCTTGGCTGCCAATTGAGCATAGTGTGTGAGTCAGGCTGTCCCTTTGCTGCTGCAGCCATCACAAGACAAAAAGGGTGATAACACGCAGCATCTGCACCACCTGATGTGCACACTACGTAGTGCGTATACGCCCAGTTCTTGTCTCGTGTTCACTGTCAAGCACCCTGCCAGTCACACTCAACCACCATGCTTCACCTGCTGGATGGTTGATGCTGTTGACCCCCCGGGTCTTCAAACAAAGAAAGCAAGCGCATTGGTGCTGCGTTACCAGCATGCGTCCAAGAATCCCATACAACAAGAGCAAGCCCACCATTCACGCTGCAGCAGCGCTATGTCGTCTACAATGTAGAGCCCGATGCAATAGGCCTGAAACCATTGCAGTCGGTGAGTGTGCATGTTGATGGTACAACGTGCCCTGCAACAGCACCGCCTGAACCAGCCTTCAAGACAATGCAACAAGCCATGCAGTGTCTCCCACTTGGAATAAGGAAGGTGCGCACTGTGCACACGTGTGCGTGCGCAGGCCCTATGCAACCCCCCCATTCATACGTTCTGCAACACAACTCTGTGCCCGTGCTTTGCGGTGGTGCTTCAAGCCGGAAGGGCAACACAGCGCACTCGCAAACCAAGCGGCAGAGTTGAGGCTGCGGCTACATCAACCCCACGCAGCGTGGGCAGACCCAGAGTGGTATCAATACTGACATGTTCCAGAAGCACAGGCCTATCCTGCCATGCACGTGCCTGCCCATTTGAAGAGCCCAGTATGCACTCATGCCTGGCCATGCATTGGGGCGGCCCTGGGGGCCCTATGGGTGGTTGTGTTGTGTGATGCAGTGAGGCACAGGCGCACACACTGTGGAGGGGTTCAGTGAACCCCTCCAACACAAGCCCTGTTGATTCCGTCAGTCACCCAACACAACCTAGCACAACCCAGCTGCTGACACCCTCCAAAGCCACTACCACTGCACACCAAGAATCAAGAGTGCGCCACAGACATACTGCGTGCACACAGCACAGGCGCGTGCACGCTGCTGCAGGATGCAGGAGTCGAGGAAGCCTTGTGCAGCCACAGGTGCGCACACGGCTGGACCCACAGTGTGCCTGGCATCGCCGGTGTGAGCATTGCACAGGCACTGCTGATGAGTGCATTGCACAGGCAATGCATGCAGGTTGCTGCGTGGTCGAGTCCAGAGTCATGTGCTGCACAGGCTGATCTCACCCACAGTAGCCCACTGGCTCGATGCGCATAGCACCCTGGAAATGAAACAAGGAACCAACTCCAGCAACGCTGTTATCATGATGACATGATGTGGCTTGACATGCTCTGTATGTGTGGTATGTATGCATCGCCCCAAGGGACCAGTATGATGCAGCACACATGCCAAAACCCACCATGACTGTAGTTTTGTGCAAGTCAACCCAGCCTGGTGGCACACTTCACCACACGCTCGCCAACACCATGCACAGGGACTTGACCTCAGAAGCACAGCTGTCAACTCTTACCCGCACACAACACACACTCACCCAAACCTCACACTTGCATGTGCAGCAACTCCTGCCAACATGCCAGGTAGAACCATACACCAACAACATGCACCCGCTTCAACCTGAAGTTCGCCACAACAGAAGCGTAGGCGAGTTCTCTGTCTGAGGTGAGAAGTCTCTGCCAAGTGTTTGCGATGTCAGCACAGCTGCGAACGCATGCAACAGCATCGCTCATGCAGTGTCAGCATGGCTGTTGTAGCGCATGCAGCCACGCTGCTTACGCAGCTGCACAGCCATTGGCGTACGCTCCCAGGTTTGGCATGCAGCACTCTGCCCTAGTGGGGTACACAGCCACCTTGCCCTTGCGCAGCTGCTTGGCAAGTGCAACAGCGTTTGTGCTGACACGCATGTCCTTGGCAGTCGCAGTCTGGTTGCCTCCAGGTCCTGAACAGCAGCAGCAACAGCAGGCCAGGCGTTTAGTGACACAGGCAGGGAGAAGGCCGTTCGACAGGCAACCAGCCAGCAAAAGCAACAGGACACGTCCTTGCAAGACAGCTACAGGAGAGAGCCACACGACTTGCCGGTCCTGCAGTTGCAACCTTGTTGCACTGCCATCAACACTGGGACTCCTATGCAGCAGAGGGCAGTGCAGCTGTGCAGCACACTCACCGTACAGCATGTAGAAGGCCAGTGACACATCAGGTGAGTTGGTGCATGACCCAGTCGTCGCTCCTGGCGTCTTGGCGAACCAAGCTCCCAGAGGCTTGTTGGCTGCCGCAGGGAACACACAGTTGGGCCTGGGTGGGATGGCATTCACAAGCCTGTGCATCCTGTTGGCGTGCCTGCGGATGACACGCATTGTGGAATCCTCCATGTCCACACCATAGGGGCCTGCAGGCAGCAGCACAGCAGACGGCCGTGCCGCTCAGCACAGGGTAGCTGCGGGTGCCTCCTATAAAACGGCCCTGGGCCAATGCGCGGCTGCAGGGGTGGCGGGCTGATGCACTTTACAACAGTGCTACCCATCATACATCAACTGTAGTTCATGCTATGCTCCAGGCTTGAGGGAACAAGCTCAGTTAAGGTCACCATGGCACTCACCCTTCTCCAGGCCAGGCACAGCCCACTTCCAGTACAGGGACCCCAGCAGGGGCCTGTCAGACTCAACGGCAGCCTCAACAGCCTCATAGCTGGCCTGGTACACAGGGTCACGCTTTGCAGCGATGACGCCGGGTGCAGCGCCACCGTCCAGCTTCTTGCCAAACTCCTCAAACAGCAGGGGCTTGTTGATGGTCTCTGCTGCAGACAGGTGGCTGTCCAGCCAGCTCTTCAAGAAGGAGCCCTGCTCCTCGTCCTTGCTGCGGTCACACACAGGAGGAGCGGTGGGAGGAGTGACATCACACATGTGAGAGTCCAAAGCGTGACGTCCAAGGAGTGAGGCTCCCGTGTCCTCAAAGCATGGTGCCCACACTGTCCTGGTGCCTGCTTGGACGCAGAGCGTCCTGTTCACAGTCCTGCCGTGCGCAGCAGATCAGTGCATCTACGACGTGGCGTATCCAATCCACCTGCCTGCCCTGCGCATACATCTCAGCAACCTCAGCACACTCCTGCTGCCAGCGGCATGTCAGCATCGTCCTGTGCACTCACATGAACCAGTTGTCGGGCCAGGCGTGGGTGACAGCAAAGTCCATGTGGCGGTTGTCGTCCACAAAGTTCTGCCCGGTCTGCTTGGCCCAGGGCTGGGGGTTCTTGGACACGTTGGGGTCGCCCTCACCAAAGAAGCCCTCAGAGCCTGAGGTGACCAGGTGGTTGGGGTCAACCTCACGCACGTGCTCAGCCATCTCCTGCAGGAGACACACACCCAAACACAGCACCAGCAGCAGCTTTGAGTGAGCTGGTAGCACTGATTGGATTGATGCTACTGTTGTCTCTGTGTGGATGTGCCATCATGTCATCGCAGCAGGGTCCAGACCACTTGAGTAGTCAGCTGCTCAATGAGACACTGCAAACACCCATTTCCACACGCGCTGCCAGCGACTGCTGTGCTCCGAGGCTGCGCACTGCAGGGCGCGCCCGAGCACATAAACAAGCTACAAGCTACAATCCAACTTCCACACGGGGAACCCACACTCTGCGCCCCCCTACCTTGAACCATGCAGCCAGGGTGGCAGGGCACCATGAGTTGGCAGGCACCCAGGTCTCGCAGCGGGGCTCGTTGATGAGGTTCCAGGCCAGGATGGTGGGGTCGTTCTTGTACTTCTTGCCTGCAGCACCACAGGCAGTACATGGCAGGCACAGCGGTCAGGATGCATGAAAAGAGCAAAAGCAGGGGCCACAACACAGCCGCACGAAAACATCCAGGAGACTGCTGACACTGCCCACTGCATTCATCTCCTTGTCACTGTGACTTGGTTCACGCGAGACATGGTTCAGGAAATGCACATGCTGTGCACCTGTGGTGCTATGGGACACTGCTGATCAGGAAGTGGGGCTAACAAGATGGTTTGGACTGGCTTTTTGTCAGTTGTGCACACAGCTGCAGCAATAGTGCCTTCTGACAGGCGTGCTGATGTGTTCCGGCTGCTGCGCACCTGTGATGCTGTTGACCCTGTTGACCAGGAAGTGGGGCTAACAAGTCGATCTAGACTGGCTAGTTGCTGGTCGTGCGCCCCGATGTGTTCCAGCTGCTGCGCACCTGTGATGCTGTTGACCCTGTTGACCAGGAAGTCCACGTGGTCCTTGTACAGCTTCTTGCAGGCCTCCTCCTTGAAGAACAGCGCGTGGCGCTCAGTCTCATAGCGCTTCTGGGCGTCAGTCATGGTCTGCAGGGCAGCAACACACACACAGGACAACACCTCAGCATCAGCCATACCAGGTCGACATCAAACAACCCAGGTGCATCAACCAGCCATCACCTGTGCTGTGCTGTTGCTGTTCTGCAGAGTGCCGTGCTATGGCATACCGTGCCATCCCATGCTGTACCATGGTGTGTTTGACACAAGTTGCTTGCAGAGGTCACAAGCATTGGATCAGTGGTTGCTGTGGCACAGAATGCACCACTCACGTCTGTGTCTGTGTCGCCTCCAGACTCCTTGGGCACAGGCATCTTGCGCTCGGGGATGCACCAGTCCACAAACTGGTCGACACCGTTGTAGTACTTCCAGTTGTCAATGAAGGACAGGATGAGCTTCACTCCGTTCTTGGCAGCAGAGGCGATGATGTAATCCAGGGCCTCCAGGCCTGACTCATCATACTTGCCTGCAACCGCAACAGCAGCAGCAGCAGCAGCACATGTTGCAGTCCCGGACGTTTGCATGCAGCAGCTGTTCAGACTGGCTGGTGTGTCTGGCACCGCGCATGCTGAGCCATTGCATGCAGGCTGGGCGGCAGGTGCATAGCCGAGTCTGCTGTGCGCTTTCAAGCAGCTGGTCCTGTGTTTTGAGGCACTGCAGGCTCACCTGCTGCAATCTGGAAGGGGAACTTCTGGCTGATGCTGTGTGCCCAAGTGCGGGCAGCAGTCATGCCCATGCTGGATGCCTCACGGAACACCTTGTCGACGTCAGCCTTGCGGCCAGCTGCAGCAGCACATAGCACAGCACAGCTGATCAGCACAAATCAGCATGGGAAAGCATGCTGCCAGTTGGGCACAAAAGGGAGGTGACATTGCACGCCACAAGCTTCCAGCTACCTGTCTGTGAGGCCTGGCTAGGGTCTTCATAGCCAGCATGCATTAAATGAGGCAGCCCTGCACCAGGGCAGGCCACACTTGCCTCCTTGAAATGCCAGTGCCCTCTGGCCTATCAGATGCGCAGCATGTGCAATGCAGCAGCCGTTGCAGCAGTCACTGGTCCATCCCGATCAGGCCAAGACTTACTTGCAGCCATGGTGGTGAGCTCAAAGGCATTGAAGCCGACTGGGTAGAAGGGGCGGCAGTCCTGGTCAAACTGCAGGCGCACAACATCAGCACGTGTCAACAGCGGTCGACTTGAGGATCCAGGGGAATGTAGCTACAGACAGGAATTGTCCATGCACGCCTGCTGGAACAGGATCGACACTCGCACAGTTGGAGCAGCAGATGACATTCACAGGGAAGCTGGCTGATGGATGTGCAGCACAGTCGACAAGCCACCAGGCAGTCACCCACTCACTCTGTGACTGCTGGTCCCATGTTCCCTCAACGCCGCACAGACAAGCCCATTGACCCACCTGGCCATCCTTGATCTTGATGAAGGGTGTCCAGTTCTCTGGCTTTGTCAGAGCAGCACGTGTTTTGTTTGCCTGTGTCCAGGAACGCTGGGGGACCTTCAAGCGGGTGGAGTTGCCCCTGGGAAGGGTGCCGAGACCGGTGGCATTAAATGTCCTCTGACGTGCAGCGTACTGCACAAAGCCCGGATCGGGATCCTCGTTCTGCTGTGCTGCATTACGAGCCATCTGCGCCTTGGGATCGCGACTATTGAGAGCATTCTGCTGCTGCTGCTGTTGCTTCTGCTGAGACACAACAACAGGTGCTACGATGGCAGGGATGGCAATCAGAGTGAGGAGGCCCAGGCCCGTGAGAGCCTTGTTGCGCTTGCTCTGCAGCCAGCTGGGGAGCTTGGATGGTGCTGGTTTGACGGGGTCAGCGGGCATCTGATCCACCACCACGCGCATATCGTCTGAGCTCGACATTCCGCTTCTTTTGGAAGCGTTTGCGCGCTTGTAAGGACTGGCTCACTGAGGCACCCAAGTCACCACTCGCCACTGGCGCGCTGCTACAGCGCGAGTTCAGGCAGTGGGATACGCTGATAGCAATGCTATCTATCAGCATAACCAAGATACTGTTCCTTGGTGTACACACCATGTGAGGGCCCAGGTTGTGTCAACTTGAACTGGGTCCCACCCGTAACACAACTGTCAGTCACCCGGTTCCCAGGTGAGTCGTGAAAGAAGAGCCTCAAGGTGAGTTCCCAATAAACTAACTCAACGTTTGAGCACTCGCTGTGCACCACTCTATGCTGTCTATTGCATACAGTGCCTCAGTGACACCCGCATGCACTGCGGCGTTGCCTTCCGCTTGCGACACACGTTTATACACCGCACATGCTGCTTTGGTGTGCGTTTCATGAGCCTGCAAGCTTCTCGAGTTGTTGAAATTGACTTGGTCGGGTTGCAGCAGCTGATAGATCCAACACCTGTACACCCGCGCTGCAGCTGCGTCGATATGAGGCAGACAGCTCATCTGTACCGTTCAGCAGCGACAACCCTCTTCAATGCATCTCTCTCTGGTCCCTCTGGCACTACTCCAGGTGCCACATACATCAGCTGCAGCTCTGAGTGGCGGGCCAGGGTGTGCATGCCCCGCTTGACCTTAACCTGCCAGTTGTCCTTGTTCCTGCACGGCACAAGTGTGCGGATCCGCATGATAAACAGGACAGCAGGAAGACCTAGCACAAGCAATGCTCAACATGCAACGAGCAGGGACACTGTTGCTCCCGCCACAGCTGCTTCTGCTGCGGCACAGTAGACTTCTGCACAGAGCACTGATCAGAGTCCCAAGCTCACAGTCATGCAACATGTGCAGACAGCTACGGAACATGGCAAGAAACCACTGCAGCAGGCCTGTGCACCCAGCACAGTAAAACTGTCAACACATCCGCACCTGAGGCTGGTGAAGAGCTCTGCCTGTTGCATGCCAGGGTCCAGCACAATCAAGGTGTACTCAGCACCATCTGCCGGGGCAACCGCGCTGCCAGGACCAGCACATTGCGCTGTGGGCTGCTGCTGCTGCTGCTGCTGTGGGTGCGGCAAGCTGCGCTCAATGCCCACAATGGTCCTGGAATGGCCTTCATGCTGGAAGTACACAGGAGGCTTGCCTGTCATGAAGACAGATGTGGGCGGCTGCTGCAGGCGAGTAAATGCATTGACAGGCTGGCTGCCATCAGCACCATGTCTGCTGCTGCTGCTGCTGGACGCTCCTGCTGCCGCTGCTGCTGCTGCTGCTGCGTGGTTGGCAACTGGTCCTGCTGTGCTGCCTTGCAAGCCAGGGCTGCTGAAGTAGGCCCAAATCCACTCAGCAAGGGCCTGGTGCCGGCTGGCACACTGCCGCCTGTCATCTGCTGTAGGCTGCTTTCGCTTGCCTCGACCCCGCCCACCATCACCACGCCCTGCTGTGCCTGCAGGGGGTCTGCTGGGACCTGGTCCCATTGCTGCTGCTGCTGCTGTTGCGGCTGTGACTGCTGCTGCTGAAAACGCCTGTGGGCCGGCTTGTGGTCCGCTGCTGCTGTGGTTCCCCCTCAGGCAGGGCCTGCCCGCTGTCCCACTTTCATGGAAGGGCGCGTATTGCTGCACCTGCTGCAATTTGCTGCAACCGCTGCACACGTCAAAGTCTGAGGTGCTGTAGCTCTTGCAGCGCACGCCTATGATGGGTGATGCACCACACACGTCGCATGCGACTCCCTGATGGATGGTTGGACCCTGGTCGGGGTTCTCACGTTGGTCAGTCGCGCCTGCAGCAGAAGTCAAATGTGTCAGTTCACCCCCAGACCCTGTGTAACGAAGCATGCAAGTTAAGGTACGTGCACACGTGAACTGCGCTCGGACTTGACGAGAGACGCGCATGCGCTCTGTAAGCTCCTGCACACGCCAAACCGTCGCTGCGATCGCTTGAGATCATGCACTTGCAAGCTTCTCCCACGACCGGTGTTTGCACCAGGTACACCTAAGCCAACCTACAAAACTGCTATCTGAGAGACAGTGCTTTGACAGATGAGCACCACTTGTGTCCTTGCAACGCAGGCACAGCAGAGGTGTCACCCCAACCCCCTGGCCAGCACAGCAGTGCAGAAGGCATGTGGTCAGGGCTACAAGCACAGGTGAACCTTCAGCAGCAGTTGTGGGACCAAACTGTCCGTATTACACGCCATGCTTTGGTGTTGGTGATGGCCCTTGCAACTGAGGGATAACGCCAACCTGCTGCCCTGTCCTACAACTGTCTGGACCGCAGCAGCACTGGCTGATGTCAAGCAAGCAGTGGCGATCGTGAAGCAATGTGTGCAGAAGGCAAACAGCGTGCCAGCCCCAGCTGTGCTGAGCGCAATGCTGGACCTTGAGGCTGCGAAGTTGCCAGTAAGCAAGCTGTCTGCAAAAGGGGTGGGATGCAGAACACAGGCTCTTGAGAAAGAGTAGCCAGGCACGGTGCAACATGGGCTTATGTTTGCTTGCTGGCCGCACCCTTCTGCTGCCGTTTGTTACATCAGTGCACTGCTGCAGACCTAACTGTGTTTGGGGGTGCCTTGCATCCATCATGGCCCAGCAGCAGCCGACACACCTTGGCCTGGTGTGCCACGCCTACCTCAGAACCTGCTGACATGCGCCCGGACATGTGCTGATGTGAGAGCACATGCTTGTGCCACCTGTATGGCTGTGACCAGGTGGATGGCTGGCAGGAGCTGCTGCAGGCACCAGGGACACACTGGAAGCTGGTCTTCACTGCAGGTACACAAACACTGCTCTTGCTGCTGCCCCACACAGCATGTCCTTGGTAGCGTCAGCGCAACCTGCAGGCTGCAGACTGCCACAGCAGCAATTGCCTTGCCTGCACATGTCCCCACATCCCTACTGCAGGCTACGGCTTTGCGCCCGGCGGGCTGCAGCAGGCGCCTGCTGCAAACATGTGCATGTTGAGCTACCCTAGTCTGCAACCCCCAAAAAAGCCGAGTCTGCAGTAACGATCTCAGCAAGGCTTGTGAACATCCCAGAGACAGAGCAGCTGACACCACTCAAAGCTCAGGCACAGTCCCCGAACCTTGGCCTTAGTGCGGCTGGCTGCGTCACACACCGTGCTGTGCTGTGCTGTGCTGTGCTGTGCTGTGCTGTGCTGTGCTGTGTCTGTGTCGTGCAGACGAGAAGGATGTGAAGGCAGCCATGAAGAAGCAGCCAAACAAGGGCGGCATCTACTTCCCCATTGCAGCTGTCCAGGTGAGCTGCAGACGATGCAATGTATGCCCACGGGTGGACAGTGCGTGTGTCCTGTGAGTCTGTTATTGTGGACGTGCTTGCGCCACCCCCTGGTACCCTGACAACACTCTGCTGATTGTGTGCCACGTGTTGATCATGATGCGAGTGGCTTCCCTGTACCCGCACTGACACGGCAGCCAGCTGAACCCCATGTGGGCTGCCAGGTGCAGCCCAGTGCAAGACACATCAGGAGAGAGGTGCTGACCCGGCAGCATACTATTACACGAGGCACACCCAGCACGCATGCTCCTGTGCTCTCTCCTTGACCCTGCAGAAGTTTGATGCCGGGAAGATGGACTTTGAGAATGGCGTGTTCCTGGGGCCCATTGCCTCCCTCACCTTCAACGGACCCTACGGCATGTCTGGCAGGCAGCTCACGTTTGACGTGAGCACCATGAACATCGCACTGGGCCCCGTCAAGTTCAGCATCCCACTCAAAAAGGATGCCAAGTCCATAGCTGACATGGAAGCAACGTGAGTGCAGCGCTTGCTGCCGCCAGTGGGGCTGCAGCTTGAGTTGGTGTCCATCATGCATAGGGCATAATGTGGACGGGCCATAATCGGGGTGCATTTGTGCAGCAGTCAATTCCATCGCAACAGCACGTTGAAGGCATGCCTGAGCAACAGTACCCACGCCGCAGTCACCGCAAGCTGATGAGATTCAGGGCAGTGCTGTACACACTGCTTGCGGCTGATGGCCCAGGCATTGTATGCACAGCGGTCATGTCAGCCTGCTGCCCTTCACGCATCTATCCATGCATATGTCCCAACATGTGTGTGCAGGGACCGCAAGAAGCTCCCTTTCTTCTTGTATTCATACATCGACAATGACATTGTGGTGGGGCGCGGGCGCGGGGGAGGCCTGGCCATCTGGACGCGCGCAGACAAGGTGAAGCCATGTGCAGCTCACCAGCAAGCCACATGGCTGTGGCCTGCGTCACACAGGCTTGATGCAGCCCAGTTGTGCATAGGTAGCCCCTCATGACTGGCAGCGATGCTCTGCACATCCTGCGTATGGTGTTTGGCACAACCACCCTCAGGCGCCAGCCTTTGCAAGACTGCTCTCAGGTGCTGAGGGGCAGCAACTGCAGGTTGAGTTTGGGATGCAAGCATATGTTGTTGGCTGACTGTTACTGGCTTCTGTGTGTGCTGTTGTGCTCTGCAGGAGTGGGAGGCACGTGCTGGTGTCCTGCAGGTGTACAAGTAAACAAACGTCAGAGCAGCTGGGTGCAGCAACATCAAACTTGTGGAAGTATGTGGGAATAATGGTGTTGGGTTTGATGATGTATGTGGATCCTGTGGTCATGGCTGGTCAAGTGTGGCAATCTGTTGTCAAGGTTAGTCATGTTACTGGTGGTTGGTGGCAGTGTGGTCGTGTGACATGTCACAAGCGTTGCTGTGAGTTGCTGTGATGAACAGCTGCTCCCGTTCTTGACAACTTGGGACGTTTGAAGCATGTAAGAAAGAGCCGTGCTGGGAATGTGCAGGCAGTAGGTAGTTGCAATCACAGTGCCCTTCACTTGCCAAGTTGGCCAGGGGACAGTAGCTCGGTCAAGCTGGGGCACACTGCCACAGCCTGTCTTCGTGGCAAGTGCTGATGCTCAGCCAATGAACGACAATCGGATAGGCGGACATCATCCAAGCATCAAAGCCAAACTGCAGACATTCAGAGCAGAAGGCCTAGATGTGGAGCTGTTTGCAGTAAGCCCAGCAGACGCAGCAGCTGAAGCGTTCTCTCATCAGGACAACCAGGTTTACTTTGGCAAGGGCCAGATAGCGCTCAGAGAAGGTGCGTGAGACATCAGTAACGGCACGCCAAGGAGAGTGCTTGAGCAGGGCCGAGAGGTTACTTGCAGAACGGAAGCAGAGAATAGCTGTTGTAAGCCGTAATATCATCACCGATATAATGGCACTCGGCACCGCGCTACTGTGCGTGGAACTGTTGGTGTACTGCAGGGGATGTAGTGCTGGACTGTGGTGCCAATGTGGGCTCGTTTGCCCGCATGGCAGCACCTGTACTTGGCCAAAGAGGTACTGTCTACTGCCTAGAGCCCATACCTGACGTGTGTGTGGCCTTACAGCTCAACATAGACGTGTACCAGAAGTGGGCAGACAAGAATGGGCTGCAGATTGCCAGGGTGGTCCCCATACAAGCAGGTGGGATATGAACAGATGACATGCGTGTGCCTAGCACGGTTGATTCCTCAAGTGTGTGCTGAAATGATTTGATGCTGTTGATGACACAGCTGTACTAGCAATGCACGCCGTGTCCCAGGACAAGGCATACTGTCACTGTTGCAGGGTGCAGCAGAGTAGCAATGCAGCTGCTTGTGCCTTACAGTAGCTGGTGCCTGCAAGCAGACCTTGTCTTGTACTCAGCATGCAACACGTTCCAGCAGCATGTATCCATGCCCCCAAGACCTGCACAACGCTAGCACTGGCAACAGCATGCTTGCGCAATTGCATGCTTGCAGCAAAATCGTTGATGCGCTGCACGCACACACATATGCAGGTGTTGCAGCAGAAGGCAGTTTGCCGGAGCGTGAGTTTGCCTACTACCCACGCCTGACAGCCATGAGCACCATGTACCCAGATGAAGCAGACGCGGCACAGGTCAGTGGCAGGCGAGCCACAGCAGCTGGGCAGGGAGGCGTCCTATTGCTTGCTGGAGCTGCTGCTGCCTGTGCTGATGTTGAGAAGTTGGCAGTGCACATCGGTTTGGGCCATGCAACCAGTCAGCACATGCAGCAGCCCAAGCAATTGACATGCTGCCACCACCTTTGGTCATTGGACACGTGCAGTGGGTTGGGGCAGTTGGGCAATGCTGTGGTGCCATCAACCTGCTCTCACTGTAAACATCCCTGTGTGCTCACTGACTGTGCAGGCCACCTTCAGCCTGGTGGTGAACAGGCCGCAGAGCTTCTCGCTGCTGGAGGACCTGGGGAAGCTGTTTGCAAGGTGAGCAGCATCAGGCGCAGCACACCAGCCCACTGGGGCCAACTGGGCCTGTAAAGCAAGAGGCTCGCTCCAAAAGCCCAATGGCATGCATATCTGCCCCTTGTATTATTATCTGCCTGCCATATGCAGCCGGCAGTGGGGTCCAGACTGTAGCCTTGTGCTGAAGCTGCAAGCAGCGCACAGTCGACATGCTGAGAGGCGTCCGCAAGTCAACAGACTAAAAGGCAACAGGCAGCAGCAACAGGGTCAGCAGTCGCGACGGTGGCGGCGTCTTGCTGCGAAACTGGCCAGCAGCAGCCGGCTTCCATGTTGCCAGTCTAAAGCATGACTGTGCGGTGTGCATGCCCTGTCTGCTTCTATGCAGGTGTGCCCCTCGCTTGTACAAGCTGCTGCACCAGCATCTGTTCACGCTGCTGCTGCTGAGGCCTGTGGAGAGGGTGAGGTGCCCCATGGTGACAGTGTCGGAGCTCATTGAGCAGTACCGCATCAGGTGTGTGCATACCCTCCTTACTGGGCCACTGGGCCTGGTGGCAGTGGGCCAGGTGGCGACGGGCCAGGTGTCTGTGTTGAACTATTGATCACTTTTTCAGAGAGGGCTATCGCCTGCATGCATGAAATCCTGTGTGCGTGTGTGGCTGGCTTAGCCGCATACAGCTGAAGAGACAAAAAAATGGGGATGCTCCATGGCAACCGCATGTCAACAGATGCAGGGGTTGGTTCTGTTGTGTGTGTGTTTTGGGGCGGGAGGAAGCAAGCAGTGGCTCAAAGGGGCTAGGCCAGCGCAATGTGGGTGCAGGGAAGTGCCCATCACAGTTGATGAGAGGGTGCATGCTGCACGTGGCAGCTGGGGTTGCACTCACAGATGCCGGCTGGCCCGTACCGCGCCTTGCTGTGCAGGGAGGTGGGTCTGCTGAAGATCAACGTGGAGCGTGCGGAGTGGGATGTACTGGCAGGCATCCAGCCACATGACTGGCCCAAGGTAACCAGCCATCTGCGCTTATGTGTTACAGGACAACATCTGCTGCGTGGATAATGCAATACTGGACATTGCGATGCTAGAGCGACTTGCTCATAGTCTCCTTCACCTGCATGTTTTGTTCAGGCTACCATGCAGAAGGCACAGCCTACTAACTCACACCCCTGCTGTGTTGCTGCCGCAGATCCGCCAGGTCAGCGCGCAGGTGCACGACATACGGGGCAGAGTGAAGCGCCTGGTGAAGCTGCTGCAGGACCAGGGCTTTTCAGTGGAGGTGTACCAGGAACCCCGCTTCGCCGCGTGCAACCTGCACATGCTGTACGCATCCAGAGATGCCTGACATCCGTCAAACGAACGCCCATATGGGCATGCATATGATGGATCTGCGGGCGTTGTGCATCGTGCTGAACACTGGCAGTAGGCTTGGGGTGCATGGGCGCAGATGTCACAGGTGGCTACCGCATTGGCGGCCGCGTGGTAGCTGCCAATGCAGCATCAGCAGGTCGGAGGTAGCAGCCTACGATGGGTGGCATCCATGCCTGGTGCCAGCAGCTGCTGCAGGAGATGTGCTGTTGGCCAATTTTGCAATCTGTTGTTGAAACATGGCCACTGCAATCAAGGCCATGGTGTATGCTGAGTCCGAGTCTTTTTGCGGCATTGCATGGTGGAGACACCTTTTTTGAGTGCGAGCAGGTTTACTGCCAGTGCAGTCGACTGTTTGACTGGGCGCAAGGAGCCGACGTAAGCCTTCACTGCTAGGACAATTGGGCATGGCGTGCAACAGCAGTCGCGTGTGTGGCGGGATTAGGTGGAGACACCTGGGGTGTGTTGGGTCAGCTAGTAGTATATTCATATATCTTGGCTGCAGCAGCCTTGAGGCTGTGGCTGAAGCAGTGTGCCGGTGCCTGCACATGCCAGGATTGTACGTTTGTTGTTTGCTTGCTACGCCGTCTTGCTCAAACAGCCGATGCTCTTCATGCTGTAAGGCGCGGTCTTTACACGACCAGAGCTGCCATGGTGTAGTATGTAGGGTAAACCGCGATCACCCCTGCAAGCCCGTGCCAGACACAAGCAATACAGTCGCATGGACCCCCTCTCTCACCGTAGAAGTCCACGATGAGTGCCCTGCAGCCAAAGTACCTCAGCAGCGCGGCTGCCTCTGTGGTGCCGATCCACTTGCGGCTGCACTGCACTGCCGCCCCAAACATGGCAGCACCCCCTGGGTCAAACCCTGCCTGCCAGGCCACCTCCAGCCAGGCTTGCAGGGCCGCTGCAGCAGCAGCAGCACACACAGGCAACACGTAAAGCAAGGGGTACGCAACACAGGAAGCAAGGGGTGCAGGCAGGCAGCGTTTCTTTGACACGGCCACAAACCACAGGGGGTGTGGCGCACACATTTCTACTTTCAACACACTTGCAACCTGCACCGAGTGTGCTCGGCAAGCTGTGCAGTGGGCTCCCAAACCGCAGATACGCTGGGTCAGCAGCTGAAGCCGGCTCTGCCTATACACTGTGCTATGCATGCAACAGCTGGACACGAGTCAGCTCCACCACGCATCAACATCCTGTCAGAGGACCACTTACGTATGTCAGGGATGAAGCCCGCGCCACCAAACAGCACCGCCCTGTGCTCAGGGCTGGTCAGCAGCAGGTGAGATGCCTGCATCTGGATGTTGCGGTACCCACAGCCCCAGCCCGAGTCAGCTGGCCCTCTGCAGCAGAACGTGACAGGGCCTGCAGCCAGCGTCAAACAGCAAGCAGCACACAACAGCAACCACTCTGTACCCTTGCGATGTGTGAGGGCAGAGATAGACAGCATGCATGTGGTATGGCTGAGGCACCTGGTTGTCATGTGAAACAAGACTTGATTGAGCGTACATGGCCTGGTACTCCTGTGCATGTGGGCAGTCACTCACCTGAGAGGTACACTGTGGTACGTGGCTTCTGCTGCGTCTGGAAGCAGGACTGCAGGAGTGCCATGACATTTATTCCCTGCTGCTGCCACCGGCTGAGCACTCCATCGGGCTCCTGTATGCGTATGAGTGCTGCTGGGTCGGTCGGCAGGGGCTGGCGTGCCCTGCGCAGTCACACAACAGTGATGCTGGTAACCAGAGGGCCTGCAGCTAGTGACCTGCACTGCTGAGGCACAATAAATTGGGCACATGGTCCCGTCATGCGAGACAGCCCCCTCTGAAAGTCATCAGGACATGTACTTGTCAGTCAAGATGGACGAGGGAGAATATGTGTCGGGGAACATGAGCCCACTCAGCTACGTATGATCTGTATGCGCCCAGCCTACCTTGCCGCCTGTGCTGCTGGGTTGCTTGGGCAGTCCCTGGACCAGTGGCCCTCCTCACTACACCTGAAGCACTTGCCCGGGCGCTGCAGCAAAATACGGGCTTGCTTTCAGCGGCTTGCTTTGTCTCAAGGAGGTGTGGTGGACACACCTATGGTGGTTGATAGCAAGGATGGCTCCACATTGCGCACCTAGCTGCCAGAGGGTGTGTGAGCTTATGGCTGCTGCTGAGGGGTGCGACAAGCACATGCATGGTGCTGAGAGAGAGATCAACTCATGACCGCGGCTGTGGGCCTCAGGACCAGCACACGCCTGCTGCACAGCTCAACATGGTAACTAGAAAAGTCCTGGATGCTGCTCTGATTTGACTGTGTGGTGTGCAGCGCGCCAGGACACATGTCAACCAACCTTGTCTGAAAAGCCAAACTTTGCCTGCAGCTTCTCAAACTCTGCAGCCTCCAGCTCCTGCTGCAGGGTCTTGTAGTGGGCCTCCAGCTCCTGAAGCCTGCGGTCAGGCACACAGATGCACACACAGCTTGCAGTAACAGTCTGCACAAGTCATTCTGATCGAAGCAACAACCAGACCAGCACGACCGCACGATTCATGGGTTCAAGCACACACTGCTGCTGAGTGGTACAGCGAAGAGATGCCCAAAGATGGACAGTAAAACGGAGTGAGGCTTGGTGTATTGACTTTGTGCTGGTTTTGTGCTGTCCTTCTGCCGCAGCTTGAGAAGAGCCTCCATGCAAACCTGGTAAACAAGGAGGCCAGTACAGGTAGCCATGCTTCTGGGGAGAAAGGAATGGTACTGACTTCAACTGTGACACTACTGTTGATTTGGATAGAGTTGTTGGTTGTTGTTCACCTGTGTGCCTCCTCGTGAGAGTCCAGCTCCTGCAACAGCACCAACTCGCCACATCCCAATGGGCAGCGGACCTTGCCTGCTGTCTCCTCTGGGTGATCCCCACCTGCAAAGCGAGCTGCTGGCACCGCTGCATCTGCTGCCTCATCTTCGAGGAAGTGAAGCTGTACATGCTCAGGAAGTTCAGTTATCGGTAGCACTTTGTTACAAACAGGACAAGGCTCACTCTCCATGGCTGTTCACAGCAGCTTCAGTTGTGGATGCAGTGTGATCACTGGGTTTCCTAGCTCATCTCGCTCCAAGCAGGATGAACGAAACATGTCCACCAAACTGCAAGGTCTGATCCAAGCAAGCACGAATAGACGAGCTCAAGCAGGTTGCAACTGTGTCAGTGACACAACTCCTGGCGGTTCAGGTCTTGGCAACCACCTGTCCAAGCTCGGCCCACCTGACCAGCTGGAATTGCATCAACATACATTCTGTACGCTCTTGGCTACTACGAAGAGAGTCCGAGCACATGCTGTGCGCAGTGCAACCCAAGCCTCGCCACAGACAGATCCTCGTCACACTGCTCCAGCCTGGCTGTCGATCCCAGCAGCCCTTACAGAGCAACCAATAGTTTTGAGTAATCTTTCGAGTATGATCCCCATAATGTTTGGTGCCGCTTTCTCATTGCCTCTGTTTGGCAAGGATCATCTGACTAGAGCAGCAACATCAATGGCAGTTAGCCTCTGTGAACCGTACAGACACAGCAAGCGATACCACCAGATGGTAAGGAGCAGAAGTACCTAATCATGCAGTCCATGACGTTCTTATGCGCAGCTGATCATCCTGCATCATGTGCAGGTGGAGTACTACAGCTGGAAACTGGAGGACCGCTACCAGCGCAATATAGCTTACAAGGTGGGCCTGGATGTTTGCTGCATCAGCAAGCAGCACACATAACGGCTGGTTAAGTACTTTATTTGCAATGTGCACTTTTCCACCATGCTGTACCATCCTTCAATTCATGATTGTCCTTGCTATTGCGCTTGTGCTGTGTTGTGCAGGGGTTTGCCTTGTGCCATGACGCTGTCGTCTGTTGGGCGCTGACATTCCAGTTCCTGCGCCTGCTTCAGCTGGCACAGCACGTCTTTACTGTCCTCAAATAGTCGCAGCAGTGCTATCAGCGTACAGCCCGCTCACTGCAGACCTGCCTCACAGTTAGGCAGACAACTTGCTTACACACCCTACAGCAGCATCTGAGCTAAGTATGCCAAGGTGGCTGCCAGCTCTGCGTTTTACGCAGGCACGGTTGTGTGTATCAGGCGGTGGCTGCACGCCATCACTTGCTGAGTGCAGTTCAGGAGGGACCACAAGCACTGCAGCATTCCCAGCCCCTATTGGTTCTG
This sequence comes from Chlorella sp. KRBP, assembly GCA_004335735.1. Taxonomy (NCBI): domain Eukaryota; kingdom Viridiplantae; phylum Chlorophyta; class Trebouxiophyceae; order Chlorellales; family Chlorellaceae; genus Chlorella; species Chlorella sp. KRBP. The sequence continues at coordinate 2,965 of QAXK01003022.1, read as the reverse complement.
GTTGTACTAGAACCAATAGTACTGTACAAGTACTTGTACAGTACCTCTGTACCATAGTGTTTTCCCCTGGATGAAACCCTGGTTTTGGCCCTGTGTTGGGCTGAGTATGTTGTTTTTGTGTACCATATGTTTTCTCCTGCAAACGTCTCCAGCCCTGTATGTTGCCGTGTCCTGCCGTCATGAACGCTGTGCGATGTGCATGCAGCATGCGAGCCTGTTCACTGGTGTGTGTGTAGTATTGGCTGTGTGAGTAGCAGCATGTAATATTGACCAGAGGCGGAATGCCTTGGTTGGGAGCACAATCACACTCCTTCGGCTGCCGTGTTGGCCCACAGACTTTGGCTGTAACAAAAGAGGTGTAGGCCGTGTGACTGACTGTGGGTTGCAGCCCATGCTCTGCGTGTTGGTCTTTCCCAAGTTACAGCTAAACCTTGATGGCTGTCCTTGTGCACAGCCTTGCAGTGTACTGAGGTAATGCAAAGTTCGCGGTATGCTGGTTACCAGGCTGTGTGTTGACTCTGGCAGCGAGAGAGTGCTTCATTTGTGGAGTGTGCCTCGCTCAGGCCCAAGCCTTACATGTACTGAAATACGGAACTGAACAGCATGGAGCTGTGCAGTCATATGCTGTGCACACCTCCTTCAATGGCTTTGCAGGCACATGTATGCTTGCACTTGGCCAAAGCACACATGCACAAGCCTTGCAGCGGCAGACCCTGCAGACTGCCCAGAATGCACAAGCAAACACGCCATGTTGACTCCAAACATGCAGGCTGGCTCTATAGAGCGTAGTACCTGGACCAGGGTATGCATTGCATAGGCTGTTAGGAGTCAACCAGGCTGTTTGAAGTCAAAATGATGCAGATCAATGCGGTCAACAACTCTCCAACAGGTGCAATGCAGGGAATGTCATGCATGCCAGCACCAGCAATGTGCCTATCCTGCGCAACGGTGGCATAGGCCATCTGACACCTGCCTGCAGGCAGTGTCTGACAGCAGTACGCAAAAATGCATGTTGTTGGGACACATCGAACCACGACGTGGGACAGGCCCCCGACACACACGTAGCACACGCAGCTGCATGGGCAGAGCACAGAGTACCCAAGCACGTGATGTCAAATGTGCATGGCTCGCTGCTGCCTCCCCTCCATCCAAGCCCAGCGCTACCACCACCTCAAAAGGACATTGACTGCTGCTGCCGCTGGCCCTCGTGGTCCCGTGCTGCCTCCAGCTGCTGCAGCTCACCACCCTCACGCGTGCTGCTGCCAAAGAGGTAGTGCTGCTCGAGGCTGGCCCAGGGGTGTGCCAGCCAGTCCACCAGGTAGGCTGGCGACACACACACCACGCCAGCATCCAGTAGGCCACGTATGACGCTGCATTGCATGACATCACATGCAAAATGTGAGCGCATGACACTGGATAGTGCATGAGACAGAAGAGGCACATCTGCTGCTAGTAGGTATGCCTCCGATACGTAGTACCTACTGGATAAGACTGACCTGCACGGACGCCGATGGGCAGCAATCGCTACTTGCTCAAAGGGAAGCATTCACAAGTATGGGCATGATGTGATGTCGCCCAGCAGCACCTGTTGTCGCCGCCACACTCACCTGTCTTGCGTGGTCTTGTCGCTCCCAATGACAGCAACACTGGCCACACCCTGGCTGCTGCCTGCAGCAGAAGCTGAAGCCCGGCCCTTGCGCCCCTTGCCGCCACCGTTTGCTGCCGGTGGCTGCGGCAGGCAGCTGCTGTAAGGGGGTGCCTTGCGCAGCACCTGCCCGCCCCCAGCCTTCAGCATTCGCGCCAGGCTCGTGAACGAGGGTGCGTCACTGCTGCCGTAGAAGACCACCCTGAGGCCAGCAAAGGCCCCGAAGCTGCTGTTGGCAGGGTCGGTAGACCCGGCAGTGCCCGCTGCTGCTGCCAGGGCCTGCCGCCGCTGCCGCCAGTGCCTGGGAGCACCTGCACAGCATGGCCAGTGTGTCCAGCGCAGTACGGCACAGTGAGCAAAGGGTGAAAAGACCCTCTCAGGCTTCTACAAACAAAACGGTTGCTATGTGTAATGCATCGTACGTGCACACGCGGCCGCTGAGGTACAGAGGGCCCAATCCATGGTTTGCAGTGCCTGTCACGTGTGTCGCAGACTGATCAGCAGACACACACCCTCTCTGCTCCCATGCGCTCCAACACCCACCAAGAATCAGTGCAGGAGGACACAACCCGCACCACTGCTCACTCACCCTCCGAGATGGACCCTGTGCCTGCATCACAGCCCTCCAGCTCATACGCCTCCGGGTCCCCCAGCCGCCCTGCCGCACTGCTGTCACTGAGCCACTGCTGCTTCACCAGCCACACACCAGCAGCCATGCCCGCCAGGCTCTTCTCAGTGCGCTTGAGCTCCGGCTGCACAATGTGCGTGGTGCTATCCTGCCAGTCGTGGCTGCTGGTGAGGCACCGCACACGCAGGCGCCGCAGGATCGTGGCGTAGTGCTGCCGCTCATCGCTGTGCATGCCGCTCAGCAGGACAACGGGAGCTGCTGCTGCCGTTGCCGCCGCTGCTGCTGGTGCTGCTGCAGCCACACTGTCGGGCTCAGCAGCAGCAGCTTTACTTTTCCTGCCAGCAGCTGTTGTTGCCTTTTGGGCTGCTGCTGCCGGTGCTGCAGCTGCTGTCTTCTTGCCCTTGCCAGCCCTGCCAGATGCTGGCGTGGCCTTGGTCACTGCAGGTCCCAGATCCTGCTGGCTGCTGCCTGCATCATTACTGTGGACCTCACCACCATCTGACACAGCTGGCTCAGCAGCTGGTTGTTTCCGCTGCCGCTGCTTGCCTCGTCCACTCTGCCGAGGCTGCTGCTGCTCCTTCTCTGGTGTCACATCTGCCTCCTGCTGCTGCTCTGGCGCTGGTGCGGCAGCTGCCTTGCCCTTCCGCTGCCGTTTGGCGCTGGGTTGCACCGCAACGTCAGCAGCTGCTGCA
>QAXK01003017.1:0-24996 GCA_004335735.1 Chlorella sp. KRBP | reverse complement strand
ATGTCTCGCAAGCACATGAGCCCAGCAACACAGGCAGTGATAGAGGACAGGGAAAAGCCAGGCGCCGAAGCACACAGGCATAGAAGGTGCGCACTTTTGGTGGGAGATTCGGGGCACGTTCCGACGTTCTTGTGCTCATGGTGCATCCAACGTACGTCATCACGCCCAGGAGGGGTGCAAATTGTGATCATCGATCGCTCCTTCACACTCCTTCACGTGCACACACACAGGACAGCGCATGAGGCACAACTGCCAGCGCTGTGCACCGCCCACCATCCGTTTTGGCCATAATCACATGCCTGCACCGCGTGTTTACCAATCTTTACGCTTACACCCGAACAGCCGCCCTGGCTGAAGGCATGCAGCAGCAGCAACAACAACGACGACGACGACGACGACAACAACAATACCGTGTGTGCGCAGGACGGACACCAAGCTGTACCGGCTGCACACGCCCCAGAGCCCGCTGGCGCGCACCTCGCGCTACGACACGTACCACATGGACGAGTTCCCTGCGGGCACCAACGCGGTGGTGGCAGTGCTGGCGTACACAGGTGCGTGCTGAGCTCTGCACCCGGTTGCAGATGGTAAGAGTGGTGGCAGTGCTGGCGTGCTGAGCTCTGCACCGGGTTGAGCCCATTGTGCCCCAGAGCTCTGCACCCGGTTCAGCCGTGCTAGGGCATGATTCTCTAGAGCATGTGCCCTAGGCAAGCAGATGGAGTGGTGGCTGTGCTGGCATTCATTGGGTGCGCCATGGCCTGTGGGTACACCCGTCACCACGCGCCACGTTGTACTGATGCCGACGCGTTGCGTGTGCCGTCGTATGTGGTTTAGGGTACGACATGGAGGACGCCATGATCCTGAACAAGAGCAGCATGGAGCGTGGCTTGGCGCACGCCACCTTGATCAAGACGGAGATGGTGGACTTGCGGGACGTCAAGAGTGGCAAGCACGTGTTTGAGGGAGAGCCACTGGGGCCACGCGACAAGGTGAGGCAGTCGACGGTGGTGAAGGGTTGGCGAGGGTGCTAGCGCACACGCAAGCTAACCCGCCTTGCTCGGTGCATCATGCCAGTGCTGCCACTTGGCACATGACAGTTTGCGCCATGGGGCACGCGAGCGCGCCACCGCAGGGGAGCTGGGGGTAACCCAGGTTTCTGTGCGTGCTGATGATAACCTATGCTCACCTGCTTGCCAGAGATGGCCGCGCCAGATTTTAAGCTCGACACACGCACCTCCCCACCCACCATCCCCTTCACGTCATTGCTTGCGTGCCCGTGGTGCCGTCCCCCTGCAGGACAAGCCGTTTGTGCGGCCAGTGGGCGCCTTTGGCCAGACGTTGCCCCAGAACGTGCCGGTCAAGAAGGGCGCCGAGGCCGCCAAGAAGTTTGGCGTGACGCCTCAGAGCGAGAACCGGGACTACGACCACCTGGGGCCAGACGGGCTGCCTCACCCTGGGTCGGTCATCTGGCCGGGACAGGTCAGTGGTGCTTTGGTGGTGGTTGGCGTGTGTGTGGTTGTCGTTGCTGCATGCCGAGGCGGCTGGTCGGGTTTGAAGCAGATGATGGCTGCGCGCGCTTGTATGTGCGGGGGAGGCGTACACGTTTGCCCGGGCCCGTGCTTGGGGGTTGGGTGCAGCAGCATTTCAGGCTCGGTGCTTGGCAGGTGTGAGGAATCGATGATGGGAAGCTACACACCGTGCAATCGCCTGGCCTGCTACCTCCTCGTGTCCTCAGCTGGTGTTGGTGCGCTTGGTTGCGCGCCGCCTCTGTGGGTGGCTTTTGCCCTTTGAATTAACTGCTGTTTTCTTTTTCTTTGTGCACACAGACGGTGTACTGCCACAAGGACGTGACCACCGGCCGGTTCAAGTCACATCCGCTCAAGGGCGAGGAGGTTGCGTACGTGGACAGCGTGACGCTGGTGGGCAACGGCAAGGACAAGGGCGCCAAGCAGCAGGCCAATATCAAGCTGCGCTTCAACCGCAACCCCGTCATCGGCGACAAGTTTGCGTCGCGCGCAGGGCAAAAGGGCGTGCTCTCCATCCTGTGAGTGCTTGGTGCTTGGTGGTTGGGCGGCGCTGGCTACCCTGGCAGCCTGTGTCACCTTGTTGTGCTGCTCAGGCAACCAATTGGGTGGCCGCACCTGGACAGCAAGTGAACAGCGTTATGTCAGCTGGTCTTGCCATCACCCTGTGCTGAGCCTCTTATTGGTGTTCGTCAGGTGGCCGGACGTCAACATGCCCTACTCCGTCAGCACGGGCATGCGACCTGACCTCATCATCAACCCGCACGCCTTCCCCTCGCGCATGACGATCGGCATGCTTAACGAGTCTATGGGCGCCAAGGCGGGCGCGCTCACGGGCCAGTTCGTCGACGCCAGCCCCTTCCAGGCGTCGGACGGCAAGCCAGGTGAGAGGCGGCGGACAAGCTGGGGTTGGGTGCCTTTGCGAGGGCGGCGAGGGTGGCGGGTGCGCTCGAGGGAGGGCGCAGTCGGGGAGGGCGCGGCGAGCGCGCCTCTCGGCGTCCGCTTGCTGGTAGATAGAGCACCACCTGAAACGTCGTCAGGGTGGGCCGTGGTCGCACACGCGTGCAGGCAACCCGGCGGAGCGGTTCGGCGCGATGCTCGAGGCGCTGGGGTATGCCAAGCACGGCCAGGAGACCATGATCAGCGGCATCACGGGCGAGGAAATGCCTTGCGACATCTACCTGGGCATCGTCTACTACCAGCGACTCAGGCACATGGTGTCGGACAAGTTCCAGGTGAGGGGGGCAACCCGGTGCGCCTGCCACGGCGTGACCTGCGCTGCGACTTTCCGCTCGCGGCGGCCGGCGCGCTGTGTGCGTCCCGTTCGTCTCACTCTGGCGCACTCACAGCTGGCCGCCTGACGATGGGGTTCCCTCGGTCGCAGGTGCGCTCCACGGGCCCCGTCAACAACCTCACCAAGCAGCCCATCAAGGGACGCAAGTTCGGCGGAGGCATCAGGTGCGGCGACCCTCAGATCCCCACCCGCCGACTGCATGCGACGCGTGCGCGCGGTGCGCTTCACAAGACGCGCAAGACGATGTTGGGATGTGCCCCGTGTTGCTCCGGCGCGCAGGTTCGGCGAGATGGAGCGCGACTCGCTGCTCGCGCACGGCGCCGCTTACCTCCTCCACGACCGCCTCCACGCCTGCTCCGACTACCACGTGATGGACGTGTGCAGCCGCTGCGGCTCGCTCATCTCCCCCATCATGCGCCCGCACGCCGCGGGCTCGGCCATCGGCGCCGCGCACGCCGCCGCGCAGGCCGCCAACGAGGTGGGCCGCGTGGTGTGCCCCGTGTGCGACAACAGCAGCCAGCACATCGAGCGTGTGGCGCTGCCCTACGTGTTCAAGTACTTGGCGGCGGAGCTGGCGGCCATGAACATCAAGCTCGAGGTGGTCACCAAGTAGTAGGAGGCAGACATCAAGCTGGGGGCTCGGAGGACTAGCAGGAGCGAGGACATGGCTGCTGGCCTTGGTGCAGCGAGGGACGCTGCGGGTGTGGGCTGCCGCGGGCATGGACGTATAGGCTGGGGAGTGCAGGGATTTGGTTCTTTTGCCTGGAGTGTGCGAGCGAGCGTTGCTGCTTGAAATTTCATTGACATTCAACGACTTTGGGCAGATCCAGGCAGTCACACGCCGCAGCAGCACGGACAGCAGCGCTCAGACAGCGCTCACACATTGCCGCGGCGCCTTCCAGCATCCGCATCCAGCTCAAGTAGGCCCTCCGAGACCTGACTCAATGAAAGCTGAAAACTCGAGGGTCCCTGCTACAAGACTCACAACATGGAAATGGCGAGCAATCTGGTGGGCCATGGCATGGCTAACCGGCTACTTGAATTCAAGGTACACAGGTGTTGGCCTCTACAGGTCATCAGGTCATGAGATACGACTTCTGCCAAAAGGACAAGGTAGTGCAAAGCCTAACGGGCCGTCACTTGGGGTACAAAACGACCCGCCGACGGTCGGCTGCCTGCTTCACCCAACGCACCCTTTCACAGGCTGGAACGGCGACCACACCACCGCCCACGACACGGCATGCAGCACCCCACCACCCCGACCAGGGCGCCGGTGCAAGCACGAATGTGTGGCTGCACTGTAAAGACTGGCATGGGAACATTGGAGGTGTGCGCCGGTCAGGCCAATGCGACCCGCCAGCTCCATGGTCGCGTGTATGCCCTAACGAGGCTAGTGCCCTAAAGAGGAGCGACGGGTGACACCAGCATGGCAACACAACACAGTGTGCGCCACACGTGGCCCAGCAGCAAGTCCTTCTGTCCTGGAGACCTGGGAAGCAGACACCTCTCTCTTTCTGACGCTCCACACGTACGCTGTGCTATCGCTCACACGCTCAAAGCACCAGAGCCAGTGCTCGCGACTGATGCCCTCGCTAGGCGGCAGAGGGCGGGCAAGTGCACCGCACACATGAATGGGCGCGCCAACGCGCGCGCAGGGTGGCCACAGCCAAGGCGAAACAGCACGGGGGCAAAAAGCCAAGCGGCTGGATGGGTGCGAGTGCAAGTGGTGTGCTGACCTCCCCCACAGTCCACTCAGACCACGCCAGGGGCCAGCAGATAAGAGTGGTCAGTCATCGGTCTTGGTGAACCTTGTTACAGATGCATCTGGACGTCCCGTACAGACCCCCCTTCCTGTCCGACTACAGGCGCACATCGCAGCGGGACAAACTCAAAGCACCTCCCCTCGCACTCTCACACTCACACGTTCATGGTGTACACGCTTGCTGCCGTGAAGGCCGTGAAGGACGCAGCAGCACAAGAACAGGCCTCCAACAAGCCCACGCCCACACCCACATCAAAGCTAATAGCAGTGCCCACCTGGCCCCATCGCTGCCGCAGCCACGTGCCTGTGCCTCAGCGCGCTAACGCTCACATGGCTGCCCGCCACCGGCTGGTGCTGCCACGCCGACAACACACCCGGATTCGCCTCCCCTCCCCCACCGCCCATTGACGTGCTGCAGCTGCTGCCCTCACTCCTGCACACCTCCACCTCCTCCTCCTGCTGCCCGCACTTCCCCCCAGGGGCCACACCATCGCGCCGCTTGCCCTGCGGCTGCGGCTGGGCCTGGATTGGTGGCGGTGCGTGCGCACCTGGCAGCACCCCCAGGCGTGAGGAGAACCAGTTGGCCAGGCCAAAGCGCGCCTCCAGAATCGGCCGCACGTCAGGGAAGAGCGCCAGGGACTGCAGCAGTGGCAGCAGCACTGAAGGCAGGTGGCTGTCTGCCGGGTCGCATCGGAAGGGCTGGCAGGGCACGCCGTTGGCGGGCTGGTGCAGGCAGCAGAGAGGGTTGTTGTCGACCAGCACCGTGCGCGCCATGTCGCGCCTGCACACCGCGTGTTTGGGAGGGCACGGCGGTGTTAGCGCGTGGGTGGGGGCACGGCGTGAAGGAGGCGCAGTACGCATAGCATAGAGTGTGGTGCGGGGCGCGGCTCTAAATAATACGTGCGACGCGCTGAGTGTATGACATTAATGATGCACCCTTCCTTGCAGCTGATCGACGAGGGAGGGCCTACGAGAAGCTGGGCTGCGGCGGCGGCAGAACCGCCATCATCTTTGGCGACGCGGGTGCGACAGACGGGGTGCCGTGCGACGACATGGACGGTGGTGGTGCGTGCGCGCAACCAAGGTAAGCGCCTGCACACCGTCACCTCACCCCAGTGTGGACAGGTCCTTGATGCAGTGCGTGGTGGGCTGCGCGTGCCCCGTGCCGCAGAGGGCCAGCGGCCTGAGCACGCAGTGCTGCCGGTACAGCAGGCGTCCCTCAAAGATGGTGCCGTCGGGGTCGAGCACCTCGCGCACCAGGGGCTCCGCGTACCTGCAGCAACACACAACAGAGGCACCAAGGTGAGATGGCCATAGGTAGGTGACCATGAATAGCACACATCGCAGCGTACGTTTGGCAGCGACAGACAGGGAGCAGCCAGAACCGTCACAGGATGAAGACTCAACACACGCACAGGGGGACAGGGGCGCAGGCAGGGCACTCGTCACTCGTCACGTGCGTAGCGTGTGCTGGTGACACGCTCAGGTGAAGCAGCCCCTGCCACAGCCCACTCACTCCTGCACGGCGGCGGTGAAGAGCACCAGCTCTGCAAATGCCGACGCCCGCCTGAGAAAGTCCAGCACGCCTGGCCGCTGCACCACCAGCACTCGGCGCGTCTGGACGTGCGTGTGAGCTGCCCCTGCGCCCCGCCCTCCTGCTGCTGAGCTGCCACTGCTGTTACTGCTGCTGCTACTGCTGCTGCGCCGCTCCAGGACGTTGGTGTCGGTGACGCCAGGGCCAAACGGCAGGCGCAGGGTCGTGCAGCGCAGCATGCCGTCGAGGTCGTACTGCAGGGATGCTGGAGGGGCGGCGGCCAGGTAGGACGTAATCAGCGTCTCGTCCTGCGGCCATTGTGAGGGGTGCAGAGGGCGGGTGCTGGTCTGCCTGTGCGCACACGCAGCGTGTGCGGGCCGTCCGGCTGACCAGCCGCAGAGAAGGGACCCCAGCTCACCAGGTCCAGCACGATGCAGAGCTTGCCGTGGTGCCGAGCGCTCTGCGGCTGCAGCAGAGGCTCTCTGTGGGGCCCTGCACGCTGCTGACTGGGTGCCTGCACGACTCCTGGCTCCTGGCTGCAGCTCGTGGCCACCGCCAGCGCCAGGAGACCGTCTAGCGCCGCCGCGCACGCCGAGAAGCCCGAGCGCTTCAGGAGAGCGAGCGCGAAGAGCCAGACTCGCGCGACCACGACCTGCGCCAGGGCCACGGCTGCCCAAAGCGGCCGCAGCAGCGGCAGCATCACGCACAGCGCCGCCATAATCGGATTGGTGCAGCCGGAGCACCAAGGAGCACAAAAGCACCACCACACCTGGGGCTTGCGCAACAAAAGCAAGAAAGGAGTCCAGCGCCAAGCTCGATAGCTTCTCCTAGCACCAGTGATCGCATTCCCGTCTTCCCGGCTGCCCATTCGACCGCCTTGGCCAGACCTTCGGCTTCCACGCGGGCGCACCGTCGCTCACCTGCGAGGCGCCGAAAGCAGCGATGCACGTGCGCTTCGACGATGGCGATGCGGATGAGCCGGAAGCGGCTGGGGAGGAGCCGACGGCGATGGAGGAGGAGGAGCAGGAGCAGGAGCAATCCCTCCGCACGCCTCACTGCTGCGCTGCCGTCAAGGTGGACCTGAACGCCAAGGACCCAGCCTACGTGTTCCGGGTGGTGGTGGACCCGTCAGGCTCGGGCACGCTGGCGGCGTCCGTCAGCACGCAGGTCGTCAAGTGCTACCGCATGGAGCAGCAGAGCAGCAGCAGGTGCGGCCTCACGCACGTCTCCAACCTTCAGGGACACAGCGGCAGCATCACCGGCCTGGAGTTTGCGCCAGGGGACCCGCAAGTGCTCTACACGAGCAGCACGGACGGAACGCTGCGCACCTGGGACCTCCGCGCGCCAGGAAAGCAGACGCAGAGGTGCGCAGCAAGCTTGCTCACCTACAGTTCACCTACATGTGCGCCTCACCAGCCACCTGCCTGCCAACCGAGGCGTCCTTGGCGGCACATCAACGAGTCGCGCGGCAAATCTGCACGTTTGTGCACCCGCAGCTTCCAGGCCCCAGTGGAGCAGGAGCTGCTGTGCATGAGCGCCAGCGACGCGCTGCTTGCTGCCGGCGGGCAGGGCGAGGTGTTTTTCTGGGACAGACGGGCGGCTGGGCAGGCGCTGCTGGGGCGCCTGGACGACACGCACATGGAGGACGTGACGCAGGTGGGCAGGGACTGGGACGGGGGCTGGGTTGGTATCAGGTGTTCTACGTCACAGCTCTGGCTACAGCGTACAGCTGTCGCAGGCGGCGTCATCACGTCCCTGGCGCCCTGCTGTTGTCAACAGCACCTGATGCGCCCTCAAAACTTTCTCACTGCAATCGGACGTGCGTGTGCTTAATGCGAGCAGGTCAAGTTCTGCCCCTCTGCCGGTCACCAGCACCAGGTGGTGAGCGCCAGCCTGGACGGCCTGGTGGCCGTGCACGACACGTCCCTCCCGCTCACGCACGATGACGCCTTTGTGGCCGCCATCAACGTGTCCACCAGCGTGGAGGAGGTTGGCACCTATGGCCCGCAGCACCAGCGCCTGTGGGTGCGCACCGGCACAGAGTCCCTGCACCTGTGGGAGTGGGGCAGGGCCAGCAGCGACGCGCCTGACGTGCCCGGTGGGGAGGGGGCGTTTGCTGAGCTGGCCGACGCACGCGTTGAGACAGCTAGGGCAGTGTCAAGCATGTTGGTGGGGGCGGGCGGGGCCAGTGGTGGTTGTGGGCTGGCTGGGCTGGAGTCCTTGGTGGTGGTGGAGGCGGTGGAGGCGGCGGCGGGTGAGAGTGGTGGGGAGGGGCAGCAGGGGGCGGGGTATGAGGGGCTGGTGCAGGCAAGAGTGCCTTACCTGGCGGGGTGTCATTATGATGAGGAAGCGGGGCGGTTGGTGCTGCTGGCGGGGAATGGCGGCGCGCTGGGGCTGTTTCCGGTGCACGAGCAGGCGTGTGCGTCAGGGTCAGGGTGTATGGTTGGGGCTTCTGTGGGGGCGCCGGTGATGCTGCTGAGTGGGGCGCACACGGGGGTGGTGAGGAGCTTGGCGTGGGTGGGTGGGGGAGGGCGGGTATGCTGTGCTACTGGGGGTGAGGATGCGCAGGTGTGCTTGTGGAGCTTGGATAGAGGGTTGGAGTCTATCCAGCAACAGCAGCAGCAGCAGAGGGGTCAGCCGCACAAGCAGAAGGGGCGGATGCAGAGCAGCGGGGAGCAGCGGGCAGGGGGGGGAGGGGTGGTGGGGGTGGGGGCAGGCAGGGGCGGGGGAGGGGCGGGAAAGAAGAAGCGAGGGGGGAGAGGGGGAGGTGGTGGGCCTGGGCGAGGAGGAGGTGGTGGTGGTGGGCAGGGGAGGGGGCAGCAGGCTGGCGGCAAGCGGACTCCATCTTTCGCTCCGTATTGATTGGTTGGGGATCTCGTTGCAGAAGGTGTCCACTGGCGGAAGCCGTTGCAATCACGGCTCTGGAACGTTGTGCAAGCGTCAGACCATCACATCAAACCACAAGTGCACAACTGCAGCTCATCAGCAGAGACGCTGCCGGCCCGGCGTCCTCCAATCAGTGCGGGTCCGGCGACTGCGACTGCAGCGCAGCCAAGGCCGTGTCCAGCCCCGCCATGCGCGATGCCAGCTCGTCCGCCGCCCCGCCTCCCCCGAGCAACCCCTGGCGCTGCTCCGACGCCGCCGACTGGTGCGACGACCCCGCCACCGCTTGGTACGCCTGCACCAGACGCAGGCCCGACTTGCCGGATGCTGCGTCCTCGTTGCCACGCTGGTGTGGCGCGAACGATCCTCCACCAGGCGACCCGCTGCCTCCACCACCCAGCGCGCCCCACGGATCCGCGGTGCTGCCGCTGCCACCCGAGCCCCTCGCGCCGTCGCCAGCACCGGCCCCTGCGGCACGCGCGGCCTCGATGGCCCTCTGTGCCTCGGCCAGGAGTTGCTTGACGTCGGAAGTGGCTGCCGTGTCAGCAGCAGCGCCGCCCCAGTGCGCTGTAGAGGACGAGAGGGCGGCTCCGCCAGCGTTGCCCACGGACTGCTCGCCGGCAGCGCTGCCTGCGCGCGCGCGACAAGAGCAGTGCCCGCCATCGAACTTACAACCATCTCGCTTCACAGCTGCGTCCCGTCGCAAGCGTAAATCACTCCAGCGCCTTACCTGCGCCGAAGTGTCCGTGCGTGTCCAGCGTGCTGTGCGTATCCGACGTCCCCGCAGTGTACCGCAGCCGGTGGTGCGGCATGGGCGTCTCCCCGCCCAGCCCCATTCCCCCCCCGCCCTGCCCCGAAACGCCACCGCCAACCCCTGGCTGCAGCGACCCCGAACCATACGAACCACCACCACCACCGCCACCGCGATACGCAGGCCCGCCAGAAGACGTGTGCGTGGTCGGCGAGCACACTCCGCTGGGCGGTGCCGCCGCAGCCACATAAAGGTGTGACTGGGGGTGTGACCGCGGATCCGACAAGGGCCCGCCCCGTGCTGCTCCTGTCCTGCCCGCTGCCACTGAACCACCCATCCCAATGGCCCCCACAGTGGACGATGACGGAGACGTGGTGATGCCCCATACGCCCGCCGCCGCTGCCGCTGCATGCACCCCACTCAACCCCCCTGGCCCCACACCACCAGCACCGCCGCCACCAGCACCAGGTCCTGCGCTGCCACCGCCCCCAGCGCCACCACCAGCACCGGCAGTGGTGGACTTGAGCACCTGCCGCACGGCGGCCATGCGCGCTTTGAGCGCTGTGCTCACTGCCTCCCTGTCCGCCAGCCCTCCCGCCAACATACCCAGCTCCTGATCCATGTATTCGAGCAGCAACGCCAAGTCCTCGTCCTGCGCGCCCTCTTGGGTGTCAGCGCTGCCCTGGTGGCCAGGGTGTGGGTGGGCTGGGCCAGTGAGGGGTAGAGAGGAGGTGGTGGTGGCGTCGGTGGGGCGTGTGGGCGTGGTGGAACGCAGGCCCAGGTAGGGGCTGGCGGAGGAGGGGTGGGGGTGGGTGGAGAGGCGCTGGAGGTGGTGGGTGGCTTGGTGGAGCTGGTCGACGAGCTGGGCTTGGACGGCGCGCGCGTCTGCAGGTGTGGCGAGGGTGGTGATGGGTGGGAGGGAGGGTGGTGACGCTGTGTGTGTCATCATCATTAAACGGCATATCACAGTTGCCACGTATAGCAAACCGGCGGTGCTGCAGACAAGAGTTCTCACATGCCAATGTTGGAGCAAGCTTGTCCATTGGTAGCATGATCGTGCAGCATCCTTTCTGCTTGGTTGCTCTCCGTGTGTGTGTGTGTGTGTGTAGCTTGCAAACGGGGCTTCAAGCCGCAGCAACCAAGGCAGCACGGATGTGCAGCAAGGGAATGAGGCGCTGGCCCAGGCCAGAGCATGCAGTCACTGCAACACCAAGGCAACAACGACAGTGTCAAGCCAGTGGGTGTCGGGCTTGTGCACCCACTCAGGGGCATGGCAAGCGCTCTTGGATGTGCACGTGGAGCGTGTGTGCGTGTAGAGGCATGGCATTTCAGACAGCAGTCGCACCCCTCACCTTCCATCATGAGTGATGCCTTCTCCAAGTCGGAGCGGTGCCGCGCCAGCTCCGTGGTCTTGGCCGCCAGCTCAGCCGACACGTCAGCCAACCGCAACTGCACATCATGATTCAGCGTTGCAAAAGCGCCAAGCAGCAGTGAGGGTGATTGGTCTGCCCACCACTGCCCAGCCAGGCGCCTGGCTGGCGGCCTTCCACTCACTCACAATGTGCGGACAGCAGCCGGCAGGCACCGCTACGAACCTGTCCCACCCAGACATCCATCACCAACCCCACCCAGGCGCCACCAACCCCACCCAAAGGCCCCACCAACCCCACCCAAAGGCCCCACCCAAAGGCGCCACCAACCCCACCCAAAGGCACCACCCAAAGGCGCCACCAACCCCACCCAAAGGCACCAAGCAGTCTCTCACCTTGTCCTGTTGCGCCGCCTTGCCCGCGCCCATGAGCGCCGCCGCCCGCACCTCCTCCTGCTGCTTGATCTGCGCCACGGCCGCCGCCAGCGCCGCCTGCAGCTGGGCCACGTGATGCTCCGCCTGGCGCGCCCGCGCCTCCACGCCCGCGCTGCTGGCCTCCATCCCCACCACCGACGCCTGAGCAGCACGCAGCTCGTGACGCAACTGCCTGTACCGCTCCAGCACCTGACCCACCACCTCCTCCCCACCACCCTGAATCCCCGCTCCCCCACCCACTCCACCCGCCCCAGCCCCAGCACCCGCCCCAGCCCCAGCCCCAGCACCAACCTCCCCGCCCATAGCAAGCCCCAACGACCACACATCATCCCCACCCGCCCTCCCCTGCGCAGACGCCGCAGACGAAGGCGGCCCGCCCGCACCCACACCCGCACCCGCACCCACACCGCCACGACCGGCGGCGGCAGCAGCGGCCACAGAGGAGCGTTGCTGCAGTGCAGTCAGCCCCTCTAGCTGCGCTAGCGCCGTGCGCAGCTGGTCGCGCAGCTTGCGGTTGTCGCGCTCCAGTTGGGCGACGTCGCCGTCGCGTGCGGCGGCCGAGGACTCGGCGGCTTCAGCTCGCGAGCGGAGCACGCCCATGCTGGCAGTGGCGGTGGCTAGGGCGCCCTGGAGGGGGGGGGCAGGAGCAGCACACAGACAAGCAGGCAGAGGAGGCACGGCGGTCGTGCTGTGTGCCTTTGCCCGCAAAGGCCCGGTAACACCAGCTGGTCCTGGTCCATGCTGCCAGGATTGCATCAGGCCCAGCCTGCAGCACTACATCTGCTACGCCCGGTAGTTGGGCTCCGGCCCCGCCGAGGCGCCCAAACACATGCAAGTATCAACACACACATACCAGGTGGTCACCAGGACCTCTCACCTGCAGGTTGTGGCTGGCCCTGAGCACCTGCTCCATTTGCTCCTGCGCCCCCCTGGTGCGCGCCGCCTGCGCCTGCAGCCTCCCGTTCTCCTGCCTCAGCGCCTCCACCTGCGCTCCATAGGGTGCTCGTGTTAGACGTTGCCTGCTGGTTGGCCGCTAGCATGGTGGTTTGTTCGTTTGTGTTCGCTGCCTGCCTGATCGGTACCGTGTGCTGTATGGTCATGGCGTGCCATGCAGCGTACCTGCGCCCGCGCCTCCCGTCCCGCCGCCTGCTCCTCCCGCTGCCCCTCGCGCAGCAGGCGCAGCTCCTGGGAGAGGGAGGAGGCCTCGCGGCGCAGGGCTTGCATGGCGCGCTGGGCGGAGTTAGGGCTCAGGGGAGGGTTGACGCCGCCATGGGGCCTGGACCCGGCGTCCCCACCCAGCACATCCAACGTCCTGCAGCGATGCACGCATTGCAAAACCACATGGAAGTGATTCAGTGAGTGATTTAGACTGTCCCTGCATTCAGACATGACGGTCTGTATGCTGTGGCTTAGCGCTGCAGCACGAGCGTGGTAGCAGAGAGGTGCCTTGTCGGCAGGTTGTGGGGGAGCCCCGGGGTGAAATAGCGGGGCAGGATGTCGCACCTTTGCATGAGCGCCGTGCCCTGGGCCCTGGCCAGTTGGGACCTGAGGCCCGATGCCTCGGCCTGTGCACACGCCAGGTTGGACTCGAGACGCTGGCGGGCTGCTGCCTGGTCGGCCAGCTGCACCTGCGGGTGGTTGGGTGAGTGGTTTGGTCAGGTGAGTGGGTGAGTACCCACCACGGGCCTGCAGGCCGGTCGCTGCTGTCCACTGCTACATACCGTGCTTCTGCCGTGGCTGTTGCAATGGACAGCCCAGCCCGCTCCTGTTCCATCCTTCCTCCCACCCACCTCCTTGTCTGCATGCCTACGCACTCCCTCTGCCGCACCCTTGCTCCCACAACCCTCCCTTCCTTCCCACACACCTGCAGATCCGTGCACTCCCTCCTCAGCAGACCCTGCTCCTCCCTGGCCTCCCGCAGCTGCTCCACCATCCTCGCCACCTCCACCCTGGCCGCTGCCAGCTCCACCTGCCGCGACTGAAGCAAGTCATCACGCGCCTGAGCCACAGCCTCCGCCGCCGCCTGCGACGCCTTGGCGTGCCGCACCTCATGCTTCAGCCCGGTCCCCCGCGACTGCATCAACACGCCCATCTGTTTGGCACGCTCCAGGGCTGACTGCAGCTGCGCCTGCTTCTCCTGCAGGGCAATTTCCTCCTCGATGGGCACTTGACCGTGGAGGGGCGCAAAGAGGGGTGGGGGGGGAGGTCGGTGGGGGAGGGTGGAGCGGGAGTGGGGGGATGGGGAGTAGTGGGCTGCGGGGCGGGGCGCGGGGGTGGGGGAGGTGGCGGCGGAGGCGGCGAGGGCGGCGCTGGTCATTGCGGTGCTTTGGGCACGCACGGCGGCACGGGCGGCGGCGACGGTGGCGGTGGCGGCCTCGGTGGCGGCGGTGGCGGCGCGGGAGGCGGCCTCGTGCTGCGGAGAGGTGGGCCCGGGGGTGGCCGTGTGGGAGTGGAGGCCGGCTGCTGCTGCGCGCGTGTAGCTCTGAGAGGCGCGTGCGGAGGCGAACCTGGCTGCTGGGGCGGAGGGGCCTGCCACCTGGGGCCCCAAGGACGGCTGCGTGTGTGTGTGCATCACAGATTGTGTCATTGTGGTGGCTACCTGCTGGGCTGCCTGCGAGCGGCGTCGGCCATGCGCCGGGCGCACCTGCAGCAGCGCGTCCTTGAGGTCCAGCTCGGCCTGCAGGTCAGCCAGGCGCCTGTCTGCAGCCTCCAGCCGTGTGGCCCACGCTTCGTGCGCCTCTGCCATGTTCTGTCTCCCTTGTTGTGGGTCGCCCTTGGAACTTAAAGGCGGGCGTGCGCTTCGCTTTAAGCGCTAACGCCTGCAGCCGCCATGGGCGCTGATTGCTGTGCGTCCTGCGGCGTGCTGTGCGGTGCGCCGCGTGGCCTGGGCGTGGTGTGCGTCGAAGGTGCCTCCTCGGGGGCAAGCCGCAGAGGCTGTGGGCAGCACGATGGCCTACAAGGTGCGGCTTCGATGGTAATGAGGCATCGCCTGAGCGTGCCAGTGTGCTTCTCTGCGCGCGGCCAACTGGAACCCAACCACCTGGAGCCTGGAGGGAACAAACAAAAGGCACCACACAGCATAAGCAGCACGTCCATCCACCGCATTCATCAGTGCCAGCCATCAGCCAGCTGCACCAGTGGACGTCCCCCCACTTTGGGCCTCACGATGGCGACGCTGTATCGGTGGCCTGAGGCGCACGGGCTACCGAGCGTGTCTCCAGCGTGCCTGCAGGTCGAGGTGCGCGTTGTTTGGCGAAGAGCGCTCGTTGATCCTCTTCTTGACGCACCTCGGGGACGATCTGACTCCTGCCTTCTTCCAATCGCTGCAGGCCTACCTGCGCATGACGGGCGTGCAGTTCACCATCAATCCATGCAGCACCAACACCAGGTCACCCACAGGCACGTGCGGGGCGCGGGGGCGCAGGTCGTGGAGCGTCCACGGCGGAGCCGCCTCAAGCACACGCGCTTGCAGCACGCATCGTGTCCACCACAGGGCAGCTGCCGGCTGTGGAGGCGGAGGGCCAGTTCAACACCAAGGCGGAGGGATCCGAGTTTGCGGCGGCCCGCACCTGCATCGACCTGGCCAAGAGCACCGTCAAGGACCTGGACGCGCAGCTCAGCACGGAGCAGCGGGCAGAGGTGCTGGCCTTTGGGGCGCTGGTGGAGCAGCGGCTGGACGCAGCCACAGAGTACAGCATGTGGGCGGAGCCACTCGGGTACAAGGCGCACGTGCAGGTGCGACGGTGCAGCTGGCTGCAGCAATGTGCACAGTGCAGGATCCTGGCTGCAGCAATGTGCGCAGCGCAGGACCCTCACCAGGGTGGCGGATGCTGGGGGTGCTGCCAGGGTGGGCAACGTACGGGCACGGGTGCCGAGTGTCATGCCACACGGCACGTGTCCCATGTCCACCCACACCCACACCCACGCCCACACCCACACCCACGCCCACACCCACACCCACGCCCACACCCACACCCACCCCGCAGGTGGCGTACTCCCACCAGCCCTTCCCGCTCAACCTCATCATGCCCTGGGGCGCCCGCCGTGAGGCCCTGCAGCGCCTCAAGGACCGTGACCCTGAGCACCTCTACACGGGCGCCGGTACCGTGCTTGGCGCGCTGAGCGACAAGCTAAAGGCACACGGACCCTACCTCATGGGGGCCAGGCCATGCAGCCTGGACGCGCTGGTGTTCGGGCACCTGCTGTTCTACAGGAGCTCGCCCTCGGCGGCACCCACACTCAAGGCAGCGGTGCGATGTGTGGCCTTGGCATGGGAGTGGTGGGGTGCTTCAGGGATTGCGGAGGGAAGGGGCACGTGTGGGTGGAAAGAGTTCAAGGAAGGAAGCTCAGCTGTTGTGTGCTGAGAGGAGTCTTTCTAGCTGGAAAAGCGGGGCAGCGTGTACGGTGAAGCAGGCGTCTCCTCACGCTGATGCACTGTTGCAGGTGATGGGCCACGGCGTGCTTCAAGAGTACGTCTCCCACATCCTCAACACCTTCTTCACGTCTGCCGTCCCCACCATCTCTACACCTGGGCCGGGGCAGCAGCAGCAGTCGCAGCCAGGGGCGGCGGCGAGCAGCAGCAGTGGTGGCGGCGCGGGGGCGGGGGCGGCGGGTGCTTCGTCATCAGGAGCCTCGGCGTCCAATGCTGGGGAGTGGTCCAATGCTGCAAAGGTGAGCACGTCACGTGATGCGGTGTCAACTCACGATGGCAATGTGTGGGGCAGGCAGCGCCAGGAGATCAGCAGCGAGGAATGCGAGCGTGGACAGCTCTTGGACTCGTTGTCGTTGTGCCTGCCCGTGTGTGACCATCGCCGCTGACCCCGTGGCAACGCGTGCACAGGGCCAGAAGAAGCCAGCAAAGACCCCTGAGCTCACAGCGGCTGAGCGCGAGTTCCGACGCAAGAGCTGGTGGTGGCTGGGGGGGGCGGCAGCCGTCACCATTGGCTACGTCATCTTCAGCGGGCGGTACATCAGCGTGAGTGCTGTGCCGGTGTAACTGTGTTGCCGCTGCAGCGCTGCAGCGCGAGCAATGCGTTGCCGGCAGGCTAGCGGAGGGAAAGACTGCTTGCACAGACTGCTTGGGGCAGCCACACAGTGAGCACACACTCCAGGCAGAGCTCAGGCTGTGAGTGTGCGGTGCACGTGGGTGGGCATGCCGCTGCAGATGGAGCAGCTGGCGCAAGTGCTGGGCAGCACACACGAGGACGACGACGATGACCACGATGATATGGACGACGATGGTGACGACGAGTGAGCAGGCTGGCTTGTGTGTGTGTGTGCTGACCTTGACGACACGTCTGGCAAGACCCCATGCGCGAGGTGGAGCACCGGCGCACACAGAGCACACCGCCTTTTTTGAGCAAGACAGACATCACACTGAGCAGACAGACATCCAGCAAAGCGCAAAGGCGCAGCCATCGGACCAAGCGCAGGTCACGCACGCACCGCGGCGTCAGCGGCTGATCCAGCGGCACGAACGATGCCGCCACGCGTTCAGCAGGTGCAGCACCCAGGTGCGCGAACGGTGCCCTGGCAGCGCGTCGCGATCGCTGCGCCGTGGACGTGTGAGGCGCGAGCGCGTCGCATCAGCAGCGCGTCACAGGCCACCCTCCCTCCCGCTGCTCGCTGTGCGCACACGTACGCAGACGAGCTGGACGCTCTGGTCGCGCGCCACCTCGAGGCGCAGAAGCTCCGCACCGCCGCCGAAGCTCCCGCGCCCGGTGCGTCGGCGTGGCCATCGCGCCTGCCGCACTCCGCCGGTCTGCAGCACCATCACGCTGTCTCATCCTTGCACGCATGCAGAGGCTGTGTCTGGGCAGAAGCAGCGCAAGCAGGCGGTCCAGGGCCACCCTCCAGCGCCGTCCCCGGCAGGCCCCACGGCGCACGCTCAGCCCCCCATCATCCACCACACGGCTGTGCCATACATGCCGCCTGGTGCCGCCAGCAAGCACGCCAGTGGCAGGGATGGAGCCGCACTGTACGGTGGGAGTCATGGCCAGGGCCGGGAGGGAGGTGAGGGCGTGCACGGACTCGCGTCGCAGACGCCTTCGCAGCGGACCGCACCCATGTCCAAGCAAGAGGCAACTGAAAAGCAGGAGGGCACGGGTGCTGGAGGCAGGGAGCAGTCAGGCCCTCAGGCTGGTGGCGGTGGGGCTGCAGGGATGGCGCGTGGTGTGACGGATGGGGCAGCCATGGGTGCACGGGACTTTGCTGGCATGGTGAGCGGCACGGTGAGGGGCACGGCTGAGGGGGCTGGTAGCACCGCCAAGGAGGCAACCAGGGGAGGAGCGGAGGCGGCTGGTGGGGTGGGCAAGGGTGCAGCGGGTGGGGTAGGGAGGGCGACGGGCCGGGCGGCGGATGTGGCAGGTGGGGTGGTGAAAGGAGCGGGGGAGGCGGCGGTTGGGGTTGGGCAGGCGGCGCAGCAGGTGGGTGGCGCTGCTAAGGACGTGGCGGGTGGGGCGGCGCAGGCTACGGGTGGGGCGGTTAAGGGAGCAGCCACGGGGGCCAAGGATGTGGCGGGTGGAGTGGCGAGGGCGGCTGGCGATACCGCCACCGCTGGCAAGGATGCTGCGGTGCGAGGGACGGAAGCTGCGGGTGGGGCGGTGCAGGGCGCGGTGGGTGCGGCAGGTGATGCCACACGCGGGGCAGGGCAGGTGGTGGGGGCAGGTGCCAGGGGTGCTGCGCGTGCGGGGGGTGAGGCGGTGGGTGCTGTCAAGGACGCGGCTGGCACTGCGGTGGGTGTGGCGGGTGTGGCGGTGGAGGGTGCGGCAAGCGGTGCCAAGCAGGCTGTTGGGATGGCTGGGGAGGCGGTGGAGGGTGCGGTGGAGGGTGCGGCAAGCGGCGCCAAGGTCGCCGCTGGGGCTGCAGCGGATGTGGCAGGGGGGGCGGTGGAGGGTGCCAGGCAGGCTGTGGGGATGGCTGGGGAGGCGGCTAGCGCTGTACCGGGGATGGCGGCGGCGGGGGTGGAGGGGGCGTGGGAGGCGGGGGGCCGGGTGGTGGAGGGTGTGGGGGAGGCGGCCGAGGCCACGGCTTGGGGCGCTGGCAAGGCGGGAGAGGTGCGTCTCGTGCCAAGACAGTGCAAAATCTGTGTTGAACAGTGCCATAGGTGCAGCGCTCAGACAGCACAGCAGGCTGCAACCTGGCCCCTCCCTCCCGCGTAATCCGACAAGGAGAGAAAGCGTGTGTGCCATGTTGTGCCGTGGTGCCCGCAACGTGTGGTGTGGTGCAGATGACTGGCACGGTGGTGCAGACCACGGTCATGACCCCCCTCTCCTGGGTCTGGTGGCTCTTCTTCACGCTGCCCTACGAAC
Organism: Chlorella sp. KRBP; assembly: GCA_004335735.1. Taxonomy (NCBI): domain Eukaryota; kingdom Viridiplantae; phylum Chlorophyta; class Trebouxiophyceae; order Chlorellales; family Chlorellaceae; genus Chlorella; species Chlorella sp. KRBP. Next base: position 6,135 of record QAXK01003017.1, on the reverse strand, counting down.
TGACTGCCTGGGCGCTCACCACGGCCTGGGGCACGGGCGTGAGGGTGGCCACGGGGCTCAGCGACGCTTCCTGCTGGGCGGCGGTGAGAGCGAGCGGCACCATTGACAAGTGAGTGGGCCACCACTAGTGCTCCTCGGCGCATGCGCGCGGCTGAACACTAATCGCCTCCCACTCACGCCTTTTAGCGTCGTGAGCGCTGCCAGCAGCACAAGACTGGCCCTGCAGGCTCGCATACAAGCCACACAGCCCCACGCTGCTCCTGCAATGCTGCTGCTCACCTGCACCTGTGATGCTGTTGCTGTCTCCGCGCTGCAGCGCTGCCGACGTGGCGTTTGACCTGCTGCTGGGCTCCCTGCGGCGCGTCAACCAGGGCATGGACGAGCTGCTCACCTCCACGCCCAGGCTACTGCAGGACGCGCTCAGGCTGCATGGCGAGCGTGGTGTCGCCGCCTCCGTGGTGGAAGGTGCTGGTGCCGCGCCGGCTGCACCACAAGGTGCGGGACACGTGTGCACACGAGTGGACACAGCGCAGCAATCTGCTTAGGTAGCGTGTGCCTGGAGGCGGTGTGGCCGTACAGGCCAATGCGGCGGCCGCAGATGCCTGTGGCTTGCACGTGCACACACCTGCTGCCTGTGGTTGCTGCGGCCTGAAGCCCCGTTTGCAAGCTACACACACCTGCATGGCGCAGGGGAGGAGGGCAAGGCGAGGGAGCGTGAGGAGCAGGGCAAGGCGAGGGAGCGTGAGGAGCAGGGCAACGCTCCGGCGGCGGGCAAGGAGGGGCGGGCGGAGGAGGTGGCTCCCTCTGGGCCCACGCGTACGAGCGGGGAGTTCGCCATGTCCCCAGTGAGGCGCAGTGCGGATGGTGCAGGAGGGCGGCGCGATGCATGATGCTGAGGTGGTGCGAAGACGACACTTGGTCTGTTCCCCCTTCTGCCTTGCTGCCTGTGCTGAAGGTGCCGCAGTCCTGCCGGTGCACAGCACCCACTTAACCGTCGTGACCACAGCACGTCGGTGCACAGCACCCACAGCAACCATGCACCACTGCGCTGCGTGCAGGAGATGGACGTGGCGCGCCGTGCCAACGACGCCCTGCACGCCGTGTTTGACCGCCAGCCGCGCGACGACAGCAGCGGCACGCTCCTGGCCGAGGTGCGCACGCTCTGCACGCTCTGCACACACGCACGCATGCACACGGACACATGCACACGCGTACAACTGCTGCACAACCCAAACACATCATACAGTACGCACGATGCACGCGTATGCACTGGGCCCAGGCCTGCACTGCCACGAGGACTGGCACCATGGCATGCCGACTAGGCACCGCGTTGCACAAGCACGCCACTTGCAACATCCCGCCAGCGTGCAGCGCACTAGAGTGCTGTGCGTGCTGTGGCGTTACCTGCCCCGCCGTGGTGCCCGCCCGCAGGCGCGCAAGGCTGCCTGGCACGCGTGGATGATGGTGGCGCTGCAGGCCACGGCCGCGCGCGCGCTGCTGCACGCCACCCAGGGCATGGCAGGGTGGGTGGCACGCGCCTGGCTGCGTCTGGGCATGGCGCTGCTGCTGTTGTTGGCCATGGGCGTGGTGGCGCCCCTGGCGGCGGGTGCGGCGGCACTGGCGTGGACCAGCAGGGCCCTGCTGTGGCAGGTGAGGGTTAGGGTTAATAGCACATGCATGAGGGCTTGCTGTCAGGCGGATGCCACCGGTTCCAGGTGGCATACAGTGCACACAGTAGCACGCAGATGACGTTTGGGTGGTGATCAATGACAGCGTTGGTTGAGGACCGCAAACATGCGTTTTGTGCAGGTGCTGACCGTGGGGTGCCAGCCAAAACTTGTACTGTTGCCCACAGGTGCTGAAGGCTGGCGAGTACGCTGCCGTGGTGGGCCGGCCCCTCCACCACGCTGTGGTGCGCCTGCGGGAGACGTTGGAGCCGTACCTGCAGATGGGGCCCCGGGACAGGGGGGCGGGTTTGACGGGTGGGGAGGGTGGTGGTGCGGGGCGCGAGGGTGGTGTTGCGGGTGGCGAGGGCAGCGAGGCGTCCGTGGAGTCGCGTGACGTGGGTGAGGCGGAGAAGGAGGAGGAGCTTGAGCGGGAGAGGGAGCGTGAGGAGGACCGCGCTGTGCGTGCTGAGGAGGGGGAGGAGGAGGGCGCGGAGGGGCAGGAGGAGGAGGAGGAGGAGGATCGTGTGGTCACCTCAGGTGAGCGTGACTGTGCTGCTAGCAAGTGTGTTGCCAGCTCCAGCGCAAGGGACAATATCTAGGCCAGGAACAGTGGTGGCGGTGGTGGTAGAGGGGCGCGGAAAAGGATGTTGTGCTGTGGCGTGCGCTGGTTGTTGGTTGCAGGCGTGCGTACGGTGCCTCTGCTGGTCACCCGCGCCAAGGCCACGCTGCTCCAGGGCCTGCAGGCGGCCGAGGGTTTGACCGCACGCCTGGTGCGCTACGACGCGCGCGCCGCTCCCACCACCAGTACCCAGGTGAGCTCCCACCACCAGTGGTGCCCAGGTGAGCTAGAACGTCCCTCTGCAGCCTCCTCTGCCTCCCGCCTTGGTGCTGTGACACGGCCGGCTGCACAACAGGAATGCAGGCATACGTGTAAGTGCATACGTGCGGGTGGCACAGCGGCCCACCAGCGGATTGCATCACCTGCTGCACGCTCACGGTGCAGGTGCACGGAGAGGAGACGCCAGGCCTCCCACACAAGGGGGAGGAGGGGCCTGAAGGGCAGCTGCAGTCCCACGAGGAGGGCGCTGCACCCACCACCACCACCACCACCGCGCCATCAGGAGTCACGGCGCACGCTGACCTGGCCAGGGCGTGCGAGCGCGCTGAGGCGGCCTGGCGCAAGTCCGCTGCGCTGGCAGCCGCCTCCACCTACACCGCCGTGGACGCCGTGCGGGCGGTTTTGCTGGGCCTGGCCGCCAGGTGCGCTCGCCGCTCTCCGCTCTGCCAGCCCGCATCCAGGTGCTCCAGATCCTGTGCGTAGGAAGCAATGTGAGGCTGCGGAGCGGAGCTCATGTGTGTGTTGGTACCCGTGGGTTGCGTTGCCGTGCAGGTTTGACGTGCACGTGCCGCAATGGGCGCTGAACGCCGTGGTGGGGGAGGAGGCCGGCGAGACGCTCAAGCAGGTGGCGTCCGACCCGAGCATGTCCAAGTTCAACCAGGCCATCACTGGGCGCAGCGGATGAAGCGTGTCACGGCGCTTCCGAGGCTGGTGCTGGTGCTGGTGGGTAGCACAGGCAGAGGCTGGGTTTTGAGGATGCATCTGGAATCGCCACTGATATTGAAGTTGCGTGTGTGTTCGTTGCTGCAACGCGTTGCGCCCTCATGCATCACGGGAGCCACAGGAGCGTCGTGGAGAGAGAAGCCGCCCAGCCCAGTGCTCCTGGGCGGCATACACAGTAGCATCTCAGCCCACGCAGCCTTAGCACCACTTGTGCACGATGGGAGTCTCGGGCCTGTGGGCGCTGCTCGAGCCGGTGGGACGCCGCGTCAACATCGAGGCCGTCACCAACAAGCGGCTCGCCATCGGTACGTGCTCACCTCGCGCTGCTCGAGTTGCTTCTGCGAGCGGCCACGCGGCCATGCGGAGGCCGTGCTGCCCCTCCCTGCGCAGACTCGTCCATCTGGCTCTTCCAGTTCATGCGCGCCATGCGGGACGAGAGGGGGGAGATGGTCCGCAACGCGCACTTGCTGGGCTTCTTCCGCCGGATCTGCAGGTGAGCCACGTCGCCCGCTCGCCCGCTGTGCACGCCCTGCGCCTCTCCACACTCTGCAGAGGGGCACCATGTGCCATGCCAATCGCAGGCTGATGTTCCACCGCGTGCGGCCCGTGTTCGTGTTTGACGGCGCCACGCCCGCCCTCAAGCGGTCGACGCACATCGCCAGGCGCCGCCGGAGGGAGGCGCAGGCAGCCACGCTGCGCAAGACCGCGGAGAAGCTGCTCATGAACGAGCTCAAGAAGCAGGTGACGCTCACATCTTGCTGTCTTGCGCCCCACGTGCCGAGGCCACCTTGCGTCTCATGGTGCCGCCACTGCCATCACTGTTCGCATTTGCAGGCTCTTGAGGCGGCCAAGCGCCAGCGGGAAGAGGACCAGCAGCAGCAGCCGCGCGCAGGTGCCAAGCGTGCCAAAGGCTCTGCAGCCGCCCGGGCAGCAGCACCAGCTGGTGAAGCAGCACCAGCAGCAGGGGCAGCACCAGCACTAGCAGCAGGGGCGGACGGTCCTGCCAGGCTGCGCCCCACTCAGCAGGACTATGACGCGCAGCTGGCGATGCGGCTGCAGGAGGAGGAGGATGCGCTGATGCTAGCCAACGCACCTGGACGAGGTGGCGGTGGCGGTGGTGGAGGGGGAGGAGGAGGAGGAGGAGGAGGGGGAGCAGCGGGCTCAAGCAGGCAGCACGCCATGGCAGCTGCAGGTGGGGAGATCAGTGAAGCAGACGCCGCAGCCATAGCTGCTGCCCTGCAGGAGGAGGAGGAGGAGGCTGGGGCTGGGGTTGTGCAGCAGGAGGACGAAGTGCAGGTGTTGGGTGTGACAGCGGCCCGTGGAGGTGGAGGGGGTGGAGGGGGCGGGGCGGCTGCGGCACGGGTGCAGCTTGAGCAGGAGGAAAGTGGCGGTCAGGAGGAGGAGGAGGAGGAGGTTGAGTTTGATGAGAGCATGTTTACGCGGGAGGAGCTGGCGCTGATGCGCATGAGAAACGAGGGCGCTACCGTGTTTGAGGAGGACGAGGCACGAGGGCGGGTGCGTGTTGCTGCTGTCCTTGTCTTGACTTAGCCGCTCTGTACGCCGCTCGGTAGGTGTATGCAGGAACTGCGCCTGAGCAGTGCGGGCTGCTTTGCTCCCTTTGCAGATGAAGGGAGGACCTGCAGCAGCGTGCAGGCAAGGCGAACCACGTTGTTGGGCGTATGGGTTGTGCTCCCTTGCATTTTGCGTGCAGATGAACGACGCTGCCCTGGCTGGCTTTGGCGGCCAGATGGGGCGACGCGGTGGCACGTCAGGCAGAGCTGGCGGCGGCGGCGGTGGTGGTGGTGGTGGAGGAGGAGGAGCAGCCAGGGGCGGCGCGATGAGAGGCACAGGGGAGGGTCAGCCCCACGGCCGGCTGCTTAGTGCAGGTCGGCCCCTCCCCTCCACCTCTCAACGCTCCGTCCCGTTCAAGCCCCCCGCACGGGCCCACGGGCAGCGGCGGCAGCACCGGCGGCGGCACGGCAGCGGCAGCAGCGACTACGAGCCTAGCGGTGGCAGCGGGAGTGGGAGCGGGAGTGGTGGGAGCAGTGGCAGCGATGAGGATGACGCGGGGGGTGTGGCGGCTGCGCTGCTCCAATCGGGTGTGGGGCAGGATCTGAGCAAGATAGATCCCGAGGTGCTGGCGTCGCTGCCTCAGTCCATGCAGCTGGACATCTTGGAGAAGATCAGGGACGCGCAGCAAGTGGGTGAGTGGCGTGGACTAGGCAGCGGGCGATAGTCCCAGGTTTTGCTCCTCGTTCGCCCACGTGCGCTAGCGTTCTAGTTGCGGGCTGCTCCATGCTTGTGTGCTTCCCCTGCTGACGTGCGTTGCGCTGCATGTGTATGCCCTCTTCCCCATGGGGTGCGTGTGCAGAGAACCGCGAGCGCTTTGCCACCGCCGCCGCCGCCGCCCCCCAGAACTTCAGCGAGCTGCAGATGCAGACCTACCTCAAGACGTCACGCTTCAAGCAGCAGATTGAGGGCTACAAGCAGGTCATCGGGGGCGCTGACCCCACAAAGGTGCGCGTGGGTTGTGTATGCTGTGTGTGTGTCATGTGTGTGTGGCTTGCAAACGGGGCGGCTCAGGCACAGCAATCTACCAACAGTGTGTGGGTGCCTCAAATGGTGCGGTGCTCAGCGGGCAGCACTAGCCATCTTACAGCACAGGTGCTCTGCTGGCAAGTGAAGTGCACACGGAGCCAAAGCAGCAGTGGGAGCCTGCACAACCCAGGTCGGGGTGCGTACGCACCTGGTGCTGGAACTGATGGCGCCTGATGATGTTGACGTGTGCTGCTACAGGGCCGTCGCCTTGCGTCAGACTCCAAGCGGGAGTACCGCTTCTTCCGGGAGGCCACCGCCGCCGCCAACGGACGAGGAGGAGGAGGAGCGGGAGGGGGAGGGGGAGGAGCG
>QAXK01003013.1:0-10692 GCA_004335735.1 Chlorella sp. KRBP | reverse complement strand
CTGCTACGCCAAGCAGCCATGAACGAAACAACGAAACGAAACGAAAAACGCTAGCAGCCGCAACACCACCACTACCACGCGCTACCACTCACGCCACTCACCGCAGCAGACGCAGCCTCCTCCTCGCGCTGCTTCGCCGCCTGCTGCCCCTTCGCCCTCGCCGCCGCCGCAGCCTCCGCCGCCCTCTGCCTCGCCACTGCCGCCGCCGCCGCTGCCGCCCCTGGCGCCAGCCCCCCAGCAGCCCCCAGCACCCCACCGCCGCCTGCCTGTGGCTGCACAAGGGGAGCACGCTTCGCCGCGCTGTTTGCAGAGCTAGGCCGCGCAGGCTGCCCTCCCGCCCCCACTACCACCCCCACGGGCCTTGCAGCCCCTGAACTCGGCCTGTGCCCAGCCCCATTGTACATCAAAGGCGACGGTGCACCCCTTGCCCCTCCCACGCCTCCATACGGCAGCGGTGACATTCCCCTAGCCGCCGCCGCTGCCGCTGCAGCGGGTGCTCCCATCGGCAGAGGTGAGAACCCTCGTGCGGGCAGCGCGTTTAACGGCATGGGCGACATGCCTCTGGCTGGCGCTCCGCCGGGAAGAGGGAACGCCCCAGGCCTGGGCTGGAGCGCCGCGATCGGCGCGGGTTTGGGGAGCGGTGCGGGCTGCAGGAAGGCGGGGCGGGCGGGGGCGGGGGCGAGGGCTGCTGGGAAGCCGGCTGGGGGCGGGAGGGCGTTGCTGAGAGGGAAGGGCGAGGGTGCGGCGGGTGCGGGTGGTGTGGGCTTGTCGGGCTGGCTGCTGCCGGGGGGCACTTGGACGACGAGTTGCCCGCGTTCAGGGCGGCCGTGGATGATTGTGTGGCTGAACTCGTGTGCCTGCAGGCAAGGGCATACGCTTGTGCAGGGGTGAGTGTGGCTGAACTCGTGTGCCTGCAGGCAAGGGCATACACTCATGCAGGAGGGGTGACGAGCTGAGAGTGCTTGCGGCGGTGGTGGTGTTCTCACAAAGGGTGGGCTTTGTGGCCCGTGGCCGTGACCAGCTGTGGGCGGCGCTGGGGGTAGCCCAGGGTTCTGTGCGTGCTGATGATTGTATGCTCATCGGCTGGATGTAAAGCTCAACACGCACACACACTGCAGGGTGCTACAGACCTGCAACGAGCTTGGTGATGGCTAATAATGCAAGCTCACCGCCACCATGACGCACCTGCAGGGTGGCTGAGAGGAACTTGGTGATGCGTGCCTTGACCACGGGCGTGGCCAAAATGTCGTTGATGCTGGGCCGTTTCTCCCAGTTCAGGGTTAGCATGCGGTCGATGAGGTCGCGCAGCTCCTTGGAGCGGGTGGCGGGGGCGGGAGGGTACTGCCCCTTGATGATCTGCACGCACCATCACGTCATCATCACCACCATCATCACAACCGCCATCACGTGATCGTGCTCTGAATGAGGTCGAGCAGCTACTGTCCTTGATGATCTGCAAGTAAGCCATGCGTGGACACCAGGTGCACAGTGCGCATGTGCATGCAGGTGTGCCGTGTGCCTGGCACGGCGAGTGACAAGATGAGATCCATAGCCCTGGTTCAAGCGGCCACAGCTGCTCGCCCTCCCCTCACCTGATGAAATGAGGCCGCTAGCTGCCTTCCCGTCACTGCCAGCTCACCTTTTGGATGAGCGCGCGCATGTTTGGCGCTTCAAAGGCGTGCCGGCCCAGCTTCCCGTCACTGCCAGCTCACCTTCTGGATGAGCGCACGCATGTTGGGCGCCTCAAAGGCGTGCCGGCCCAGCTTCCCGTCACTGCCAGCTCACCTTTTGGATGAGCGCACGCATGTTTGGCGCCTCAAAGGCGTGCCGGCCCACTGTCAACTCGTACAGCACGCAGCCCAGCGACCAAATGTCCGACTGCGGCAGCAACGCACACGCATAGCATACAGAGCATACATTACGTGCAGCCAGGTGCTGGACACTGCATCGCCGCTCGTGCTGCCTCACCCCGTGTGGTACCGTTGCTCGCCCCGTGTGGCCCCTTCTGTTGTCCCTCTGCCGCTCCTCTGCTGCCCCTTGCTGCCTCAACCCGTGTGGCCCCTCTGGTAGCCCCGTGTGGCCCCCTCCGCTGCCCCTCTGCCGCTCCTCTGCTGCCCCTCTGCTGCCCCTCTTTTGTCCCTCTGCTGTGCCCTGCATTGCACCCTTCCTCATCCACCACCCCATCCCTTCCTTCCAGCGCGTGCGGCCACTGCAGCGGCTGTTCTTGCACCCTGTGCAACCTCTGCACATCTCCTCCCATCTCCTCCCGTGCTGATGCTGACTGCTGCTGAAGCCGCACCCTGTGGTCACCTTTTGGTTGTAGCGGCTGTTCTTGCAGATCTCAGGGCTGAGGTAGTAGGGCGTCCCCACGGCGGTGGCGGCCAGGTGCGTGGTGGAGGCCAGAATCTGAGCAGGTGGAAAAACAAGCGTTAAGAGCGCGACAGGCCCGTTGTGGGTACACAAAAGGCCACCTCGACTGTCAGCTCTGTCAAACAGCTGGGCTAATAGGTGGCTTGCTTGGTGGTCTTTGGTGCTCCTGGCCAGCGTTGCCGAGCGCATCACCATGACCGAGGAATCACCATGCTGCTTCCAAATTCACCCGCTTGAACTCGAACAGCTGTCCCGGCTGAAGGCATGCACCACCACCAACAACAACAACCATCCCCCGGCATCACTCGCACCTTTGAGACTCCAAAGTCCCCTGGCCCTGCACCTTTGACACTCAAAAGTCCCCCGCACCTTTGAGACTCCAAAGTCCCCTGGCCCCGCACCTTTGACACTCAAAAGCCCCCCGCACCTTTGAGACTCCAAAGTCCCCTGGCCCCGCACCTTTGACACTCAACAGTCCCCCGCACCTTTGAGACTCCAAAGTCCCCTAGCTTCAGGATGCCGCCGGCTGACACAAAAATGTTTTGCGTCTTGATGTCCCTGCGTGTGCGGGGGATGGTACGGTCGTCGTTTGCCACCTCCACCACGCCAACACACCGGCACTGCCACTGACAGAGGAGTCCGCAGGACGTCATGGTGCGATCGCACGTGCCCCTGCTGCACACGTGGCACCTGGCACGCGCAAGCGTGTGTGTGTGTCCAGCTTGACATCTGGTGGAGCCAGGTACAGCAAATAGATGGTCCCCCAATTCGCAGACAAGGTGGTGTAGCCCTCACCTGTGAAGGATCTTGCGGTCGTGCACGTGCTTGAGCCCCAGGCACATTTGTACGAACCAGTCCAGGATGGTCTCTTCTGACAGCGGGGCGCCGCGCCGCTTTTGGCAGATGCCGTACAGGTCACCTGCAGCGCAACGCACATGGCATCGCATTGCAACGTTGCCATCGGCACTAGCTGCTGGTGGTGGTGGTCGGCACCAGCTGCTTCTGATGGTGGCAGTGCTGTGCCTGCTGCACCCGCCGCCGCTGCTGATGACGGCAGCCGCAGCACCCTGTGCACTCCCCAGGCTGCGCCCCTGGGAGCGCCTCCAGCCGCTGCTGATGGTGGCAGTGCTGCAGTGCTGCGCCTGCGGCCCCACCTGCTTCTGATGACGGCAGCCGCAGCACCAGGGCACATGTGCGCTCCCCAGGCTGCGCCCCAGGGAGCGCCTCCAGCAACCCTGCAACCCCCTGCTGCCGCTGCCGCTGCTGCTGCCGAAGCATGCCCTCCGGCAAGGGGCTGTTCGGTGTGTGTTGAGCTGTACATCTGGAGCAGCCACTTCAGGCAAGCAGCTGTAGATGTGTGCGTGTGCTCCCCGGTGTGCCCCCTGAAGCCCCCCACCTTCAGAGCACCAGTCCATGACGATGCACAGCTTGCTCTGGTGCGTGAAGCACTCGATGCAGCGCACGATGTTGGGGTGCTGGAGCGCCATGAGCAGCTGCGGCCACAGAGAAGGGATGCACACAGCATGCAGCGCGTCTTGCATTGTGTTGCAGGTGGGGAGCTGAGGCCACGCTGGGAGGGGCACGGGCGCACTGCATACATACAGTGTGTGACTGCCTCACTGGAGGACCACGGCACTGCGTGCACCTGCCACTGGGGGCGGGCGCACGTCACCCGTGTGCGCGTGCCGCACTGATGGTGCACCGGGGTGTGCACCAGCCCCCGTGATGCTGCACCTGCCACTCGGGCCGGGCACGCGTCATTCGCATGTACCTGCCCCCCACCATTCCGCCTGCATCCCAGTGGCCCATTGCGACCATCCCGCCTGCCCCCCCTCTTCACGCTTCCTACCTTGGCCTCCTGCTCGGACGCCTCCCGCTCCGCCCGCGCCATCCTGGAAACGTCAATTTCCTTGATGACATAGTTCTTGCCATCGGCCTTGCGCGTGACCAGCACCGCCTGGCCGAAGCTGCCCTTGCCGAGCACCTGTGGCACACACCGCGATGTCGCTGTATGGCCTGCTGGTGTGCGTCCAGGCCCGCCTGGTCCCCGCCAGAGGCAAGTACGCACCTTGCCACGCTGGTACTTGTCATATCCGCTCACTGCCATGCTGCTGCTGTTGCTGCTGCCCCCAGTGCTTGCGGCGCTTGGGGTGGCCCCCACACTGGATCGAGCCTCCTTCGCTTCTCCGCTGCGGGTGCTGTTCACGCTGTATCACGCTTCCATCCCTGTCGTGACTGCGTGTGGGTGGCTGCGGCACGGGCTGGCGAGTGAAAGTTCGTGCCGCGCCCTGGCAAGCAGAGCCGGCCAGCCAGCTGCACGAGCAGTCGGGACTGCCGGTGTCAAGAGTGCAAGCCTGCTGCGTGTGATGGCGCGAATTCGAGGGGCGAATGGGCGAGGTCAACATGTACCAGAAAAACAAGAGGAGGGAGGAGATCAGCTGCACGAGGTTCAGGGCATGCAGGATGGGCGTCCCATCGCGGCATCACAGGCACAGAGCGTGTGATGGCGCTGGACTGCTCCCTGGAGCACAGATCCCGCTTTGCGTGCTGCGCGTCGGCTCTGCGCATCACCGAATGTGCTGGCATGCCACAACACTAGCACTAGCATCATGTCCTCATGTGAAGTGAGGCCCACATTGGACGCGTGCACGTGGCCATCTGGCGTCATGGCGTCCCACATCCCATCCAGCACACTCACCTAAACACAGCGTAGCCCTTCTCGCAGACATACACCAGTTACAGCTATCCCATCATGCAGCTTTGTGCTGCGAGTGATGGAGGCAAGCCGTGCTTCTGGTAGCGCGGGAGGACCAGGAGAAGCGCAGCAAACACAAGAACGACACAGCTATCATGCATCCTACACTGCAGCGATCCAGAGGGAGCAGCCGCGCCTGCGCTCGCCGAGAGGTCATGCCGCCGGGAGGAGCTCGTAGCGAGCGTCCCGGCTCGCTGCTGCTCTGAGCAGCATGGGGCTCTGGCAGCTCATCTTCGGGGTGAGTGCCTCTTGCTCGCTCGCTCGTAGCAGGCCCGCGCGTTCGCTCGCTGAGGGGGGCGTCCTGCGAGCGCGCATTCTGCCGCACACGGCATCATGACCGCAGTCGGGAGGAGGAGAGGAGGCGCATGAAGACGAGGAGCGGCTGCCGCAGCACCAGCACTCCCAGCAGCAGCGGCCGCTGCGGAGCGCGCTGCGGAGCAGCAGCCCTCCGCCGCGCACCGACCAGGTGCGAACGCAGGCACCGCATCACGCACAAACGCACAGCCTGCACATGCACAGCCCACTCAGCCCACAGAGCTGCATTACCCACGACCCACGCTCTCCCGCTCACTCCCCTCATCACCACGCAGGCCACGCCCGCCTCCCCACCGCAGTCACGACCAGGCACAGCAGGCTCACACGGGGACAGTGGCGACGACGACGACGACGATGACGACTCGGAGCCAGATATCTTTGGCACTGGCAGCTCCAGCCGTGTGCCAGTGGTCTTTGCCGACGAGTCCCTCCCAGCCCTGGACGTCTGGCGCCACGCGGGCCCCTCCACCCGCCACGGCCACTACCTCCCTTACGTCAACCCAGGCGACGACGACGTCACGCCGCTGGCAGGCAACGGCAACGGCTCCAGCAGGGCTGCCAGCCGCAGCGCCAGCCTGGCGCCGTCCGTCGCCACCACCGCCGGCAGCCGCAGCAACCGCTCCATCGCCGCCGCCGCCGGCGGGTTCGTTGCCAGCCCGAGCGCCCGCGCCAGGGCCACGCTGCCCAACGCGCTCACTGACGACAGCGACGGTAAAGCCAGCGGGGACGGTGGCAGCGTACCTGGGACCGGCGGGGCGGCCGCTGCCGACGGCGGCGGCAGCAGCGAAGAAGAGGATAATGTCATCAAGCCGATTCCAGAGGGCGAGGCGGGGCCAGGGTCGAGGAACGGGTCAGGCAGGTTGCTAGTGCGCGACGTAAGCAACAACGAAGGCAGCAGCAGCAGCGGCCCGGTGGTCACACAGTCGCCACTCAAGTCGCTGGCGGCCACGCCCAGCCGCCAGCACCGCCTGAGCCCCCTCGGTGCTGCGCTTGCTGCTGGAGCGCAGTCGCCGCAGCAGCACCACAAGAGCATCAGCTTCGCCACCGACGCCACATCCAGCAACGGCGGCGGCGGCGGCGGCGGCGGCAACGACGACGTCAGCAGCCACGGCGGTGTCCTCCCCGGCGAAACGACAGCCGCTCATTCCGACGGGGACATCACCCCGGCGTCACCCGTAGCTGCCGCCGCCGCCTCCCCCACCGCCAAGCCCAGAGCTAGGGTGACCATCGCCGCCGGCCCGGGCATGGCGCCCGCCGCCGCGTCGGGCATCACGCCGCACTCGCCTTTTGCCGACGTGGTTCGCGCCGCCGTCTCCAGTGCCGGCAACTCCTCAGCACCGTCCACCCGCCCGCAGTCGTCCGTGTCCAAGGTGCTCTTCCGCCCTGCAGCCGTCGTCATCCCCGAAGGCAGCCCGAGCGGCAAGCTCAAGGCGCAGTTCCACGACGACAACGACGAGGGGGGTTCGGGCGGCTTCCGGCCCAACACGCCGCACGCGCAGCAGGGCAGCAGCAACGAGTCCGGCCTCTCCAAGCGCTTCAAGATCGTGGCCATGGGGCTGAGGTCGATGCTCAACTCGGCGGCGAGCCAGTCCAAGCAGCACTCGGTGTGGGGCGTAGACAACGGCGGCGGCGGCACTGGGGACCAGACGGGGATACACAAGATCATGCAGAGGATGCGGAGCTCGTTTGCGATGGGCAAGGATGGGGGCATTGGGGCTCTGGGTGGGATTAGGAGGCTGGCGGCGTCAGGGGCGAGCATGACCATGCAGGCCATCACCGGCGTGAGTGTGTGCTCTGTGCGCTTTGCCGTTGTTCTGGTGTAGCCCTTTTGTGTAGGCGCCTGCGCGTCGCCGTGCACGCCGCTAGCAGCACAGCTCCGCCTTCCAGCTCTGGCCAGCTTGCCATGCATCGGTGCGGTGAGTCGGCTGCCCACCACACGACCCTGGCAGTGCAAGTCTGCTGTACATGCCACGTGACGTGTGCCCGCAGTACGACAAGGAGGCCACGGCTGACCTGTTGGAAGCGGTACGCCAGGGCGACGTGGCGCTGCTGCAGGACGCACTGGACGGCAACGCCGACCCAAACAGCGTCGACGCCTCGCGCCACTGCATGGTGCCGCTGCACTTTGTGGCAGCACAGGTGCGCGCGCATGCCGGCAGGCAGCCACCATGCCGTGGTCAGCCGAGCAGCTGCAGTGAAACTCGGGGGCTAGCTGCAGCTCTAGACACTAGTGGGCACTAGATAGTTATCGCTCACGAAGCTGCCAACCCTAGCGCTAATCCTGGCTCCACCTGACGTCGCCACGCAGGGCCGGCACGAGTCCCACCAGCCGCCCTGCTACTCCCCAGACATTGCCCGCCAGATGGCCGCCATCCTCAAGCGCGCCGGCGCCCGCCTCAACGCCTCGGACATCTTTGGCTTCACGCCGCTGCAGCTCGCCTCCTTCCACGGCAACCTCAGCGTGCTCACCTTTTTGCTGCAGTCGGTGGGCCGCTCGCGCATCCAGCTGCAGAAGCTGCTCGACCACCAGGACCTGCAAATCAAGAGTTCGGCGCTGCATTGCGCGATAGAGGGGCACCAGGCAGGGGCCGTGGTGGAGCTGCTCATACACGGCGCGTCGTACCGAGTGCAGGTGCGCTCGCCCACCTGTACACAACAGGGCATGACATTGCTTTGCTCGGTGCAGCACATTTGACCCTGTGTGGTGAGGATGCATGCTACCGGTGAGCACAGCACGCGGTCGTACCATGCACGCAGGACTTTTCCTTCTTGACGCCGTGGGGCCTGTGCGCGCTGCACCACTACGAGTGGGGGCTCGAGCTGATCAACGAGCTCAACGTGGCGCTGGCGACAAACGGGCGCATGCCCTCGGACGCCGTGCTGCAGCTCGCGCTGGAGCTCAGGACGCTCGAGGCGGTGCCGGTCGTGCTGCGCGCGGCGGCCAAGTGGCCCTCGCAGGCAAGCGCTCGCTGTCTGTGCCTGCCTGCGCACGCCCTGTTGCTGGTGCTGCCGTTGCACTCCCTCAGCTGGGGCGGCCATCCCTCGTTGACCATCGCCGGGCAGCGCGTGAGGAGCTGCGATGGTTGCGACGCGCACGCGTGCAGGTGTGGCAGCTCATGCGTGCGGCCATCGCCAGCGGACTGCAGGAGTTCGTCGAGCTTCTAGCCGAGGACATTCCCACGGTGCGCCGTTGCACTTCATGCTAGCTGGCGTGGCGTGGGGTCAAGGCGAGGCCTTCCCAGTGGTTCGACAGCCCCCCGCGGTCACGAGGCAAGTCCTGGGCGCTCCCGCCTGAGCCGGTGCGGGTTGTCGAACGCCTTTTGCGCGCAGGTGTGCCCTTCGGCGCTGCTGCAAGTGCCCTGGGGCGACGTGATGGTCGAGATGGCGACGCGCTTCCCCACCTCGTTCCGCACCTTGCTTCACGGGCTCAACGTTGTCGACTTCGACACCATCGTCCTGCCGTTCATCCGCGGCCTCAACTTCGACGACGATCAGCAGGTCGAGCACAGCCTTCCGTCGCTGTCCGGGCTCATGGTGCCCGCGCACGGCGGCGTCATCGCATCCGCCGGACCCAGCGTCGTCACCAACCCAGGCGTTTCTGCCATCTCCCTCGGCGGCGGTGGTGACGGAAAGGACAGCAGAGACGGGGAGTCAGGCCATCACGCGCTCACGAGGCAGCTCACGCCGGTGCGGCTGGGCGGCGCGGGAGGTGCGGCGGCGCCGAGCCGCCCGGCCAGCGCCAAGCCCTCCAAGGCCTTTTCCGAGCGCGACCGCGACTCGAACATGCGTGGCGGCGGAGACCGCGGAGACCACGACAGCGACGGGCCCGTCTCCAACGGCGTCTCGCGCGTCAAGAGCATGATCTCCCTCAAGTCGATGCTCGCGGTCGGGAACCGATCCATGACGGCGGAGCAGATGCAGCTGCGCGCGGACGAGGAGGCGCGCGGGCTGCACGGCGACAACGGCCAGGCTGGCCTGCCCGAAGCGGTCAAGTACCTGCTGCTGCGCTGCGTCGTCTCGTCCTTGGCGGACCTCGACTGGAAAGTCTGGCAGGCGTTCGTGGGCGGGCTGCACAGTTCCCTGGCGCTCGAGATCGCGCGCTTCCCAAAGCTCTTCAAGCGACTCACGGTAAGCCTCACGCTCTGAGTCTTGCCGCTCGCACATCCACATCCCGCAGAGCGCGATGGCTGCGCTGACCAGCCACAGCTGTTGCCCCAACACGCACACCTGCCCCTTCACCCTTTTCCGCACTCGCACAGGACTCGGTGGCCAGTCGGCGCGTGCCCAGCTGGAAATCCGCCAACCAAGACCTCATTATGGCCCACGCCGCCTCGGCCATCGCCACCTCCGCCCCGCCCGCCGCCGCGCTCAACAACAGCGTCACCACGGGCGTCCGCGGCCCCAGCCGCTCCGCCACCTCCACCGCCAACGCCGTCGGTTTCTCCGAGGGCGGTATTGCTGGCAACGCCTCCCGCTGGGCCTCCTCCTCGCACCTCCAAGGCGCCACAATCATCACCTCCACCGAGGCCTACGAGTCCCACAAGCTGCTCAACGTCAACCACCTCGTAACCGCCGCCATCGCCTCACGCTCCAGCGTCAACGTCTACAACGTGGTCACCGCCATGGACCGCTGGCTGGAGCTCAACCCTAGCTGCTACCTGGCGCATGTGGATCCGGCGTCGATCGCGTCGCTGTCGGCGGACTATCCCGAGGCGTGCAGGCTGCTGCTGTCGCTGGAGGCGCAGGGACAGATGGACGCAAAGGTGCCGGGGTACCTGTGCCCGCACAACACGGCGGCGGTGTTTAGGTGCAACGACCTGGCGCTGGGCTTCATCTGGCAGGTGCGCCTTGCTTGCGCATGAGGTGTTTGCCGAGGGCGTCGCCACAATGGCGAAATGCGGTGTGAGCCCGCTGCAGCAGCCGGCAGCAGAACAAATCGGAGGTTCATCAGCGGTGCGGCTGGCTTTTGCCTGCCTGCAGGATGATGGGCTGGTGGCGCTGCGGCAGCTGGGTATTCGTGACCTGGACCGCGTGCAGCGCTGGGTGCTCAGCGACGTGACGTTTGAGACGGTGCTCAAGCTGTTCAAGTCGGCGGCGGGGGACTGTCCTGCTAGGGAGACGGCCGAGCATTTGGACACCCTCCTGAGCTCTGGGCTCACTGGCAAGGTGAGAGAGAGAGACTGCTTGCATACTCGAAACCACCACAGGACACGCCAACACAATGGCGGCCGGGGAACACACCCCGTCGGAGC